>CANYCX012181838.1:0-10375 GCA_948193385.1 Breynia disticha f. nivosa | reverse complement strand
GTGCATGTGAACTTTTGTGAACTTCTGTTTTTAGTAGTGAAGTGCCTTGAAAACTTATGTGAACTGGTGCTTGTGCACTTATGTGAACTTCCGATTTTTTGTGATAAAGTCTTATTGAGCTCATATGTGAACTCGAATATGTAAACTTATGTGAACTTTGAAAACGTTTTTTAAATATGCTTAATCGCCTTCCGTGAACTTCAAGTATGTGAACCGTTGTGAACCTTAATGAATGTTAACAACAATAACTAGTGAAAAAACAGAAACTGATAGATAAAATCACGATTGACAAAACTGAAACAATGTTTGTGATTTTGAAGAATTAATTCAAACTGCAATCAATAAGGATAAATTTTGTTAGATTTTGAGAATTTGAATTGAGAGAGATTTTAGGAGTAGAGAATTTGAATTGAGAGAGATTTTAGGAGTGAAAATCACGTGGGCTGATTTTCAGTTAGTTATGGGTTGACTATTTTTTAAATATAAATTATTTGGATTGTCATATTGTTAATTAACAAAGATAGTGACTATTTTCTCAATATGTAAAAATTTTCCATTTTTTTTGTATTTGAAATATTTTTATAGATGGAAAATACTTAACATTTTTTTACTGGTGTAAAAAATTCCTGACGAAATCTGTCAGAAAGGCATTATATTTTTTAAATCGATTTTAATATTATAACGACAAAAAAAAATTAAAAGAATTTCGTCACAAATTTTCGACAGATTTGCATTTGAAAGTTTTAACGAAATCTGTCGAAAATTTTCCATCAAAAATATTAGATTTTTTCACATCACACAAGTTATTAATTGAACAGATCAATTTGAACGGTTAATAGTTCAATTAAAAAAATTAACTTGAATCGAACAATGTTCACCGCTAGATGATATTATGATTTAAAATATGTCTAAAATATTTAAATTCAGTAATTTTATAGAATCTAACTCAAATTTACAAATGTTAATGTTTTGAAAATTTTTATTAGTTCATCAAAATGACATGATTTTTTGTTAAATATTATGTATTTAAAAGTTTAGGGGTTGAAAGGATACAAAATATATTGTTTTTATCAAACTAACGGAAAAAACTAACGGTGTTAACTTTTTTATTTAAATGCAACGATTTTAGAAGTTAAAGGGACTGAGAAAATACAAAATTGGTTGAGGGGGCTAGAGGGATAATGGATATAAGTTTAAGGGACTCATTATGGGTTTAGCCCATAATACTAATGACATTTCATAGAAAATAACACATGATTATAACACGACTAAAACAAATTGACGGCTTCTGATAAACAAGAAAAGCTATTTAATGCCAGAATATATTCCATCAATATACTCCAAAAGCAACAAAACAACAATAACAATATTGCACTTTCCGTGGCATAACGTGTCTTACATATCATTTTGCACCTGTGATCCTAAAATTCAAATAACATGCATGTAAAAATGTTTATAACATGGTTACATTTCGACTTAGGAAGAAGAAACACAATACACTGTGAAAAGTACAAGCCATCATATCAAACTGAGATTAAAAAAGAGGTGAAACTTTCAGATATGCTATAAATCAAGGATCTGACAACTAAGCAACTCAGCTGAACCAGTATATCTAGTGGCGACGACCTTCCAACATGGTGTTTCTGATGTGGGGGCGAGCTCGATACGATCGCGGTCAGTTTCATCGTGTGAATCCAATGGAGGATGTGGAAAAGAAGGTAAATTAGTTTGCACATTCACCTCAGTGATTGTTAGGTTGTGATTGGCGTCCTTAGAGATCACGTAAAGCTTCCCGAGTAAACCAACAACTAAACAGGGCGACTCTGAATCGCTGAAGTCATAAATAGGAACCTCTCCGTGCACCAAATTCCAAGCATCGTCACGGTGATCATATACTCTGATTTTAGCAGTGTCAAGAGAAGTAGAAGGCTCCAGCGCATACAACTCGCCACCAACCGTGGCACTCAATCTTTTACTTCCTCTTTCCTTCCCAGGCCAGTATTCATCCATGCCAGATGGCATTTCGACCCACGAATTCAACTCTGGATCATAAATCTCACCTCCAACATCAACAGCAAAGGGCCAGCAACAGAGACTCTGAGCCACTAATAGTTTTCCCCTGTATGACATCACTCCCGTCGCAACAGGTTTTAGTAATTCAGCTAAAAAGGCAGTAGGAAGAACCTGAGCTTTTGAAAAAGGCATATTTGGAATTCTACTCCATAGGCCAGTGTGAGGATCAAATACTTCTGCAGACTGAAGGGGCATCAAGCCACTGGGGCCGCTAGAAAATCCTCCTACAACGTAAAGCTTATTGTTTAAGACTGCCGCTTTGCCATAGGCTCTGGCAGCAGACATTGGATTCACTTCACACCAAGCATTCCATATAGGATCATACTGCCATACACATTTCAAAGCAGAACCTTTTGATACTCCCCCAAGCACATATAGACATCCATTAGCAGCTCCAAATGTGCAGCCACCAAAGGGTATTCGGTCTACCGTGTCCCTCCTTCCAAGCCAGCCCATTATCACATCTGCAACTTTGATACTTGAACTGACAGCATTCCACATTCCAGCCTTTGTTGACACCTTTCTAGATTCGGTTTCAAAAGCATTACTTGGCATTGTAGGCAACCTTTGCCATCTTCTAGACAAAGGGTCAAAACCATGCCATAAAAGCTTATCACATTCAACTTTTGTCAACACGTAAAGCCATGCTTCAGTTGTTCCAAGTTCTTTCCTCACATTGAACAGCTCTCCACTGACTATAGCTGCTTTCCAAGCCAGGGAAACTAGTTTCAATTTCAGGTAATAAATCCTGGGTATTCTAGCAAGGATTTGAATTGATATCTCATCTGGAAGACTAGGAATCAGCCTTCCATTATCCTCAAAAATGCTTGTTGATAATCTCCGTCTCTTGCGAACTTCATTTTCTAACACCTGAAAATGTTCCCCAGCACCGTTTCTTGAACTATTTGAGCTTAATACTGCCCCCATATGAAACTTTCAGATCATTACAACTTCCACTCAATTACATATTCAGGACTAAACCTGTGCAGTTCCACATCTAAACTTAGAACAGAGTAAAATAACAAGAAACTGGAGCCATATGCATTAATCTCACATGTCAATTACATAAGAAAAGTAAGGGCGACACATCATGCCTCAGTTTTCGGACATTTGATATGTTGTCCTTGCATTAGATAAGTAAGGACTACCCATCATACCTCAGTTCCGGTCATTTGATTAGCAATAGAAGACGATAAACCAGCAGCCTATTTACCTATCTAGTTTATCAGGTAAAACTGTACAAACGTCAATGAATAAACCTTCACATATATGCGGTACGAACTATGACGCATCTATATAGCAATTCAATTAAGACTCAAACTCAAAATAGCCATATTATTCAAGTTTAGTAACTCTATAATTGATGTTCAATAGCATTATAACTTGAAAAAAACTACAGAATCATTCAAAACAACCCTTCAAAGAATATCAAGTCTTAAGCTTTTTGCAATTCCAAACACCAATGAATTAAACTCAAAGCTGAAATTTTCAATCTCCAATTTGACTTTACTCAGCTCTAACCCCCCAAACTTCAAATTAACATATCAACAATCAAGCTCCAATTAATTTCCATAATAATATATTTCAAACCAACTATAATGCATTATCTGCCAATTTCTAATTGAAGAACATAAACTCAAACTAGTCCATTTCACAAATTCATCAATTTTAAAAAAAATATCAACATGAAGAAATCAATATAAATTCACAAATTCGACAAAAAAATAAAAAATTTACATGACAAGTGAAGAAATTCAAGAAAAGACGGTACCTTTAAGGGCTGAAGACGCTTAGAAGACATTTTTGGATCGATTTGAATAAGTTAAAAGTTCTAGGTAGCGACAGAGATGTGAAAAAACAAAAGAAGGGTAGAAATTAGAAAATGGATCGTGGTTTGGAGTTGGTCAGTGTTAGATTGAGAAGAGAGCTGAAAGTAGATGAGAAGAAAGAAGAAGAAGAGAATTTTTGGGAACGGCGGGGGAGAGAGAACATCTGTTGTAACGATTAGCTATAAATAGTAGTAAAAAAAAATTATATTAATATATTTTATATAATACTCGTAACAAGATACATAAATAATTATTTTATAACAAATTAAATTATAAATAAGTTATGATTACATTAATATATTCTACATAATACTACAATAAGATACATAAATAAAAAATAAAAAGTATGATGAATCATACATTTTTTTTAATCTTTTAAATATTATATGTACAAATAGTGGAAAAAATACGGTGATCACGACATTCCAACCTCTATTAAATTGTATGAAAAATAAAAATTTTGTTATTTTGTAATTCAATAAATAAATCCCACAAGTAACAAGCAATATATAACATATTATATATATACTCATATCATTCAAATAACTTCATCAAAACCAAAAGCAACAATCAAACAATGTAATGTTCATTTTTGTTTGATAATGTTT
This sequence comes from Breynia disticha f. nivosa, assembly GCA_948193385.1. NCBI lineage: Eukaryota > Viridiplantae > Streptophyta > Magnoliopsida > Malpighiales > Phyllanthaceae > Breynia > Breynia disticha. The sequence continues at coordinate 5,865 of CANYCX012181838.1, read as the reverse complement.
TTAATATGAAAGAATATTACCTAGGAAATTTCAATAAATAGATCACGAGGATTTTTCCAATAACCAATAACATAAACCTGTATTTTTTATTTGAATGAGATGAGACAAAAAGAATCTCAAAATAAATATTATTTAAAATTCAGAACCGTCACATCAAAAAACTAAAAGTTAGAGCAAGAAGGAAAAAAAATAAAAGTGAATAGTTTTTTTAATTCCAATTCTATTGGCACGAGTCTTCAAATGAAGTCGAAAATCTCTAAATTTTATGAGCACCTCTAGTTATAAGGAGCATAGGTCATATCAGAATAGCCAAACTCGAGTTTACATTCCACCTAGAGCTGTAAATGAGCCGAGTCGCTTGTGAGTAACTCGATGTTCAGCTCATTAAAAACTCGTTCATAACTTGGCTCGTTAATAAGCGAGCCGATCTTGAATAAAATATTAGGCTTGTTTAAATAAACGAGTTGAGATTGAGCACTCAAGTATTCGACTCGTAAGCTCGTGAACATACTTGTTTAAGAGGCTCGTTTCAGGCTCGTGAACATACTTGCGAACAAGCTCGTAAATTGTACAAAAGATGTACATTTATATCAAATTTATGTGTACAAAGTGTATACAAGATAAATTTTATAAATACAAAGATGTATACAATATAAAGTTATAAACAATGTGTTATTTGTTTTAAGTAAATACATATAACACAAACTACAAATTTTTATTTAAATAAAAATTTGAATGTTAACTATGTTTATTTGTTTCAAGTGAATTAACCTAAAAATTAATTTTTATATAATTACGAATTATAGTATTTAAATTACAATATGTTAGTATAAAATTACATAGTTTTTTTTACACAAAACAACTTAGTTTTGAAACTAATTTATTTTACTTCACCCTAAGTCTAATATTTTTAATCACGTGATGTCATTAGATAGTCATCAACTCTTAAACCCCATTTTAATCACTATCAGACTGTTCTCTACTTCTCTCTACTCTCATGACTACTGCCTTATAGAACTCCAACTCGTCGCTTGTTGTTGACTCTTTTGAGATTCACTCGTTCTCTCGTTGTCAAATAAAATTATATTTTAATTTTTGTTCAGTCAGGCTCGTTGGCTCGCGAGCTTTAATTGAATCGAGCTTGAACAAGATTTTGACCTCGTCAAGAAAGCTCGGCTCGAGCTCGCACTCGTGAAATTTTAAACGAACGAGCTTAAACACTCTAAAACTCGGCTCGGCTCGTTTACAGCCCTAACTTCAGCTGTGTCGATCTAAAGATGGAACTAACCAACCGAATCGAAATTAACCGAGCAAGTGAGCAACTCAACTCGCCGCCTAACCTTAGCGTCACCCTTTAAATCAAATCTTCATTCAAAAACGCATGTGCCTTAACAGTGAGAAAAAAAATAAACTAACCACTTCAAAACCAAAATCAAACTAAATAAAACTGTTTTTATTGGTTTTTTTTTATAGTTTAGCTTGGTCACACTTTAAATTTTACTCAATCCGTCATGTTTGAATTTGTTTTGATTTGATGAATTCTAAACTCGAACCCAAATCGAATCCACTACTATATAAATTTTATAAATAAAGTAATATTGTATGTTTACAATGTTTATTAAATTTGAAATTTTATTTTAAAATTTAATTTTTATAATGTTATATTCAAAAATACAATTTTAGTACAATAAAAAACAGAAATACAATAAGTGGAAAAGTAATATTATCAAAATAAAATAATAGGACGAATCGAATTAAAATTTGCAGCTCACTTCAATACGTCAACTCTACTAATTCAATCTGCTAAAAGTGGTATAATCTAGTTTGACGAACGATAAATGATTAATTTGATTTAATTTATCATTTTTCAATCTATCATAATCGATTTGATCTAAAAATCATATCTCAAATCGACTAAACCGACCGCTATACAACCTACATGTATCCTCTTATAACATTGCAATAACCGTACCCTCAAAAATAAGATTTTTAGCTTCGAAAAACTTTCATGTGCCGTAGAGTTAGGTGTGATTGGTCGGATAAGGTTAGGTTTCTCCTCTTCCATGATTTTAAGCATTTTTGTCTTGTTTATGGAATTGTTCTTAAGATGTCTTCCAAATTTTACTTTTGTTAGAAATTTAAATTAAATAATATTTATATCATTAATAATAATAATAGTAATTAAAATAATATAATATAATTATAATATGAGTAATACAAATTTTTAGTTCTCCTAGGGGTCAATTTCAAGCATTAAAATCCAAATTGTGTGAACATGTGAGAGTTCAGAGAAGAAAGGGAATTGACGAAGTGTGAGATAACTCTGTAACACTTCTGTCCCAACTCCTCCATTTCATTTATTGTATCCTTTCTGCAACTTTAACTCATCTTTTATTCCTTTTCACCTTCCAAGTACGTTTTTCTCAAGTAATCTTTAATTGTTTTCCTTTTGTCAGAAAATTTATTTACTCTATGTTCTCCTGTACTCGAAGCTACGGCGATTCGAGAGGCGTTGAGTTGGGTTAAACATCGTCGGTTGAATCAAGTCTTCATTGAGTCGGATTGTGTGGTGGTGGTTTATGTTCTCAATGAGGAATTCAGTTTGATTCTGTTTTTGGTAGCTTGATTTCTTGTATTTTTATCTTGACAAATACTGTTGATGTTAGAATTGTGTTTGTTAGACGGATTGCGAATACGGTAGCTCATTTGCTTCTTCGAGCTGCATGTTCTTTTTTCGGATACGGTAGCTCATTTGTTTGCTCGATTTGTGTGTTCTTTTTCGGATAGCCATTGTTGGAGCTCGTAACCCTTGATTGTATGTTACTACGATTTCCACAAATTTGATTAATTAATGACATTTAAAGTTTGATTAAACAAAATCAACTATTGTTAGTGTTGTGATTAATCGTATACACATTAATTAGCGACAACGTGATCGCGAATTAAGGGAGAGGAGGTAAGAAGGATGCTGCATTCATTTCACATGTATTACATTTGCCCCTTCACTTTTCATTTACTCTCATTTCTCTCCTTTCACTTTCACTCTCTTTCTCTCTCTCTCTCACACTCATCTTCTCCATTATAACCACATTCAACTCCACTCTTCACTTGCAGCTTATTCAGCCATGAACATGAAGACAAGTAAGAAGATGAGAGGGTTCATGTGTCAGTCCACTTCTTCTACTGCTGTCTGCAACGTTAGTGATCCCCGTTCAGTTATTGTTCCACGAAGACTTCATCTTCTCGATCATCACAACTCTGCTAATAATAATCCCTTCACAAACCATTCTCCAACTTACTCTAAACTTGTTCGCTCTCACAGCTTTTCTTCATCTAATAACCCACCAGTGTTTCTCTCTTCCATCAAAAACAGACAAGAACGTTCAAGAGATTTTCATGGATATCATCCTAAGCCTAAACCCATCTTGAAGCCTCCTCCTCCTCCATTGCCTTCTTCAGACCAGATTTTTCAGGTTCGATCACTACTATTACTTCCGCTTTCTGCTATATGTCTGGCTATAACTGCAATGCTATAAGTACTTCAACGTCTTCTTACAAAACATCGGTTACTAAGTATGGAATTTCTGTACATACCTGCACATGACTCAGTGTATTGCAGATCATGTCATAGTATAGTTTAGATACAGTCTTGCAGAGAGATTTAGGTGAAAATGAATGGCTGGTCTTCGTCATGGGCCATATGTATAGGTACGTCTTCATCTCCGTCTTCATAAAGCTGTGGACCACAAAACACATGCAGCTCAAAAGAACTTAACGACATGGACGCTTTAGAGATATGGAAACCACTTAGCAGAAATTTTCAAGATATTAAAAGATAGAATTAGGGTTTTTTAAGCTAGCAAGTAATTCATTTCATAATTATAAATAAAACCCTAATAACAAGATCACAGTAAGCACTTTTTTTAACGTTTTAATGGCGATTAGGGAAGGAATAACAATGGAATTCTTCTTACAAACTCAATTATTAGTTGGTAACTGAGTCAACACGTGACTATACTCTAAGTTCTTTTGTTTGAGGAATCAAATTGAAGAGCATGATAAGACATTTTTAACAGCTATACAATGTAGTAAGTTTGTGTCATTCACGTACATATTGACAAAAGAATGTTACATATTTTATAGAATATAACTGTGTTTCGATTCTTGTGATATTTCATGCAAATGTAATAGTCTTCTCTAGTTTTTAACTAGTTCAAGTTTAGATCTTCATTAATTTTGCTGACGCGCGTCGTTCGTTATTTACAAACTATAAAGACCATAAAAATTAAATTACAAATGTGAGGAAAATTATTTTTGTATTGGGTAGTTTAGTTTTTGCTCTGAACCACGAGATATCCTAGGTACCCCAGACTAATCCTCGTTCGAGCCGGGCAGGAACACAAGGGTGACAAAACTCTCCCAACCAAATTTTAACGCAGTTACGTACCCAGGACTCAAACTCGAGATATCTAGTTAAGCTAGAACAACCTCACATTTGTTGATCTATGTTTGATGGTTATATTGGGTAGTTTAGTATTTTGGTGAATATAAGAACAAATGGTGTGACAAGTGAAGACATGGGATGGAATATAACAGGGGAGAAGTGTTATTGCTAAATCCATACAAGTTGCTAAATCCATACAAGTGGTCACATGATAGCATGGGGAAATGCAAAATTATTAGTATTGTTGTTGGAGTTTAGATTTGGAAGAAAAAAAAAATCCGAATTAAATGTTAGTTTATACGACAAAAATGGTCGGATATTTAATAAATATTTGCATGTCGACTCCTAAAATTAATGTAATAATAACTTTGTCATCTTCATATTTATGTCTTTGTGCCATACTACCACTCATCGCCAATAATAGAGATGTAATATTCTCATCTTTGTATTATATGCTTAATTGTTTTTTCATTTTTGTATTTTTTTACGTAATTATAACGATTCTAAGTTTTATGCAAATTATTCTAAATTACAGTTTATGTGATATAGTTAAAAATGCAAAAATTAAATTATAAACATCACTTTATGAAAAATTTGAGATCATTACAGCTACGTGAAAAATGCAAAGAGTAAAGAACAATCATAAAACACAAGAAAGGAATTTAGAGTGATTGTATTAGAATTATATGATTATAGGCAGAGACGGCATTAGAAGGTCTGTCGCCTCTTATTATCGTGTCTATTTACTTATTTATTTATCTTTTATTGTGTATTTTTCTATAGTCACGCATTGCCATATTTTTTATAGTTTCATCCTCATTTTAAATTTATTTATTTTTATCCCTTAAAAATATTTGTTGATACGTTTTGATGAGTAAGAAACCCTATTGAAAGCGTTGTACGTGAGGTAGGTGGTGGTGATGCGAGTTGCTCTTCATTGTCAAGGATGTGCTGGTAAAGTGAAGAAACATCTCACCAAAATGGAAGGTAATTACACTTCATTAAAATCTCACTCAAATTGTTTTCTGCAATATGTTTCTGAAAAAATTTGGTTATGGTATTGGTAGGGGTGACGTCGTTCAGCATAGATTTAGAGACCAAAATGGTGACGGTGATGGGACATGTTTCGCCGGCGGGAGTGTTGGAGAGCATTTCGAAGGTGAAAAGAGCTGAGTTTTGGCCTTGTTCATCGTCGTCAACAGTTGAAAGAAGCTCCTCTGCACATGAACTTCTGATCAAGTGAAGAAGATAGATGGATGCTTTTTTTGTCCATGTTTTATGGTTAGATTGATTTAGGTTGTTGCAGTAACTACGTACGTACGAACATGGTGGTCCTTATGAACCCTAAAATAAAAGTCAATGATGGAGAAATAGAGATAACAAACTGGGACATTTCATTACACCATGCGTTCCTCTCATGA
>CANYCX012181144.1:0-12155 GCA_948193385.1 Breynia disticha f. nivosa | reverse complement strand
GGCATAGGCTTTGGATTTGGAATTGGAAATGGAAATGGAAATGGAGGTGATCAGAGCAGTAACAAGAACAAAGAAGCAGACCCTTGACTCCTCCGATCATGCAATAAGCTCCTTCCATCTTCAGACAATACTTCCCACTCATCACTTTCTACTATATATATATGTTTCTTTCCTCTATTCAATTAATCATCTTCCATTTCCACCCCAAAGCTTTCCATGCATGTTGTCACACTACGTAAACATATTGCCCTTACAATTAATTAGATCTCACATTTTCAAATAACTTCTTTTTCGATAATTGAGGAAGAAAAAATGACCAAATTTCTTTTTCATATCACACCAAACACGCAAATCAATTGACTCCCTTATGGTTCTCAATATTAATTGATCTCCACCGAAAGCGTAAAATTGCAATACCGCAAATCTTGTGTAAATCTCACGCCGGTTGTAACCGTAAAAATGCAAGAGTGATAAACAGTAATCGCATCCGACTTGCAACATAAATTACATATATTGGTGCAGTCGCGACAAGAAAAGCTAGAATTTCATCAACACACAGAGAGAGTATTGAAAGCAGAATCGGTGAACGCTTACAATACAAGCCATTTATTTGGAGGGGATGGGTGTGGAAAATGATGATGAGTTGTGAGCAGGAAAAAAGTAAAGATAAGTGTTGCATAGTATTAGGAATACTGAAACCAGAATTCTAGGAGTGTGTATTGGAGTTGCAATAACTCGCACACCTCCTGATGGCAATACCATGGCTCAACCATCATATGCTCCTCTTCTTACTTGGTGGATTTCGAAAGCTTTGTTTGTCAGTTTTTTGGTCTTACGATTTGGCGTATCTAAAGGAACTATTGCTGTCGTTCGGCTATCCCCACTGTCACCCTCACTACTTCCAGTTTTATTTTCCTTTTACTTTTGTTTTACTCATGGATGATATATAGTACAAGAATAATCTTACTAAAATCTATTCAATTCTAGGGCTCACAATTTTTCTAATCTCATAATCAATTAATCACTATATCATTAAACATGACACTAATTTAATTTTTTGTAATATTTTTACATAAACTAAGAAAATTAATAAATAAAATATAAAATAATTTATTTATCCTTTTTAATAAAATATGTGTTAAAAAAATAATGAAATAAGAGAATTAATTGAGCATAATTGAAATTATGAATTAATTGAGGATAATTGAAATTATTTTAAGCAAAATGTTAAAAAACTAGATTGATAATCTTTAAGAAATAAGAATTTAATCGTAATTATTAAACTTAAAGAACAAATAGAGTAATTAATAAAAATACTAACACGATTATAACATGTCAATACTCGAATCAACTCTTCATTTTCTTTTTGTGAACAACACCAACTATTTGCAATATTTTCATTCAACGATATGGATCATGATACACCATCAATTTTGCGTGATTTTTTCTAATGAGTCCCCTGAAAAAGGAGACTCAATGAGATACTGTAATAAAAATATCGAGTACAATAAAAATAAATTTAAATTCTTGATTTATTCAATAAAATTTAAATTTAAATATTTGTTATCGTATCAGATTAATGTAATGGGGTAAAAATCACATACTCTCATTTCCATTAGCACATCCATATAGTATACCAATCAGAAAACCTGGGACAACATCAGGAATGGATAAGAGAAAGAGTTCAAATGAACATTTGGAAGTGGAGGAAGAAAAACACAGATTGGGTTGTGGAGATCGAAGTTCAAAGTCACTCACTAGTGATCTGGTTATTGTCCGAATCGATTGGGCCCTCAAAAACTCTCATCCACCCACTTCACTCCACCAACTCTCTTTCCCAATAAAATAAACCAACAAAAATGCCACTGTACTATATTGCTCATAAGAAGAAAAAAAGATATGTTCTGTTTGGTTCTGCTCAGATTTACTCTCTTCTGAATAACACTACCCCAGTGAGTAAGTAGGCTTCTTGCTGTTTCTTTATTTAATTTAATGTGACTAAAAGACTCGTTTTTTAAGCTTCTTCCTCCTTAAATATATCGTCTTTATTGATTCTTGATTGGATTGTTTACGTTCAATCACTTTTCGTTTTAATTCTAGGTTGTTGTAGATTCTGTTATTGATCATTATTTGAATAATTCGTGTCAGCTTTTTGATATTGTGGTGCATTGAGAAATGTGTCAATCTCTCTGTTTTTAGATAAGTAGAGTGGTACTGTAAGTTAGTATATGTTGGCAAGTTACATTTTGACTGTTTACATATGTTTTATGATGAAGGTTATTATTAAAAGCTGTGAAACCTTTTGTTTATGTATGATTTTGTGGTATTTGATAAAAGAAAAGAAGTTTTTATGACTGAACATGAAATACCAACTTTTCCATGTAAAGATTATTTTTTTGTGTGTCATTATTGAAATGTACAAAATTATTAAGACTTGTGTGGTCTAATTTTTAGCAGATAAATTTTAATTAAAGAAGATGAGAGGAGGAGGATTGTGGCAACTAGGCCGATCAGTTACTCGACGTCTTTCTCAGGCTGATAAGAAAGCAATTGGACAGAGATGCTTTGCATCCGAAGCTGACCTCAAAAAGACTGTTCTGTATGACTTCCATGTCGCAAATGGAGGAAAAATGGTCCCATTCGCTGGATGGAGCATGCCTATTCAGTACAAGGACTCTATAATGGACTCTACTATCAATTGCAGGCAAAATGGTAGCCTCTTTGATGTCTCCCACATGTGTGGACTCACGCTTAAAGGGAAGGACTCTGTTCCTTTCCTTGAGAAGCTTGTTATCGCTGATGTTGCTGGACTCGCACCTGGAACTGGGACACTGACTGTCTTTACAAATGAGAAAGGAGGGGCTGTTGATGACTCTGTGATTACCAAGGTGTCAGATGAGGTTATTTACTTGGTTGTGAATGCAGGGTGTAGGGATAAAGACCTTGCTCATATTGAGGAGCATATGAAGATATTCAAGTCAAAAGGTGGAGATGTCTCTTGGCATATTCATGATGAAAGATCGCTTCTTGCTCTCCAGGTATGGCTTTACATTCTATTTCAAACAATACCGTTGCAACTTTGGCAAATTGGTTTTGCATTATATTTGTCTTTCAATATGATTGATGTAAGATGCAATTTTAAAATATTTCAGTAGATTTTCATGAGATGATGATGTATTGTGTAGTGTAGCATAGATTTGTGCTTTCGTTTCTTCATTTTATTCTGAGAAAAGAAGAAACTAAGCGTACGAATTTGAGTTTTAGTTTTAATGGAGTTAATTGTGTCTGAAGAATAGAGATATCTTACTAGGCCATAAGCTCTCTTGTTTAACCATGGAACTGTGGCATTAATAGAAGTCTTTACTGATTGTGTCATGCAGGGTCCTCTTGCTACCACAGTTCTTCAACACCTGACAAAAGAGGACTTAAGTAAGCTATACTTTGGAGAGTTCCGCATGATTGACATCAATGGATCTTATTGCTTCCTTACCAGGACCGGGTTTGCTTCTTTGTTATCTCTTCTTCATATATGTCTTTGTTTTAGGCTGGGCAGAAATTAGGAAATTCATTTCAGATGCTGATTTCTTTAGTACCATACAACATTGCTTTTGAAATCTATAGCTATGGTTGGGTGTCATATGCATGCAGAAGTTTGCTTGTACCCCACTAGTCAGTTCTAATATTGTAGAATACGATTTTGATCAACTTGATTTAAGCTGTGTAATACTTTAAAAAAGTGCACATGGTTCCTGAATCTGTTTCTCCTATATCTTTTTTCCTGCTTGCATAATGAGTCTGACCAGCGAAAATTGTGATGTTCTCAGTTACACTGGTGAAGATGGATTTGAAATTTCAGTTCCTTCAGAATATGCTGTGGATCATGCCAAGGCAATCTTGGAAAAATCTGAAGGGAAGATAAGATTGACAGGACTTGGTGCTCGCGACAGTCTGCGGCTTGAAGCTGGACTCTGTCTGTATGGAAACGACATGAATGATGAGACAACACCTGTAGAGGCAGGACTCAACTGGGCCATTGGGAAAAGGAGGAAAGCTGGAGGCGGCTTTCTCGGAGCGGATGCTATTCTCAAACAACTTGCAGAGGGTCCAAAGATCAGGCGTGTTGGGTTCATTTCTTCAGGTCCACCTCCAAGGTCTCACAGCGAGATTCAGGATGAGAATGGAACTAGGATTGGAGAGATTACAAGTGGTGGATTCAGTCCCTGCCTTAAGAAGAACATAGCCATGGGTTATGTGAAGTCTGGATTACACAAGTCAGGCACAAAAGCCAAAATACTGGTGCGAGGGAAAGCTTATGATGGTGTTGTCACAAAAATGCCATTTGTGCCTCCTAAATATTACAAGCCATCCTAATTCATGCCAGGCGTTTCAGCTCCTCGACTCTGTAATTGCTTATTGTTTTGATTTATAAACACAATTACTTAACTGAAATCTCTGGTTATTTTCATCAGCAACAAGTTCTTTGAAAACATTCAACACGCGGTATTCTTCTCCCCTCAATCTTGGAATGACCAGGATTTCTATTCAAATTTGTGTATTAAAATACCATTTCAACCTCATTTCCAAATTCGAAATGGGACCATATGGTGAAGGAGGCTGGTTTTTTATTGAATAAATCACCTAGCAGTAGCATGTATTGGTTGGAGCTGAAGAAGGGGAGGTATTTTGGGCCTCACAGCGGGCCGCTTGGGGAGTAATCAATGTTGAAGGTTTCAACGTAGGAAGTAATCAATGTTGGAAGTCAAACGATGAGCCAATGGCTCCCTACTCGTGCTAACATTTCTAGTATTAAGCAGGGAACGAATAGGCAGCCACCCACAAAAACGGGGCGTCTATATTTAAATGGCGTCTTGTCAGAAGAGAAGGTTTCAAGTCTTTTATCTGCAAACTTTCTCATTCAACAATTTACGTCAAATTTCATAAACCCTCAAAACAACCCTACTACATTTCATTCGCACTATCCTCCTATACTTCCTTACTGCTGCAAAAGTTGATTACATATATTCAACTCATCTCCCTTGTCATATATAATAGACGCAGTCTATGCTGTTATATTTCCAAGTGTAGTTTGCACAATAGACTTTTTTATGCATGGCTGAATCATCAACATACGGTTTTCTTGCTTACTTTTTAGGAAGCTATTCAATTCATTACGGTAGAAACTGTAGAAGTGCAATATATTCAGGTTAATGTATTTCCTTTACATCTGCAAAACTTTCTGAATGAATTTTGCCACATGATGTACAAAAGAACTTTTGATACAAAAATGAATCAAAGAATGAATTAATGATCTGTTACTACTTACTAGGCTAAACTAGTTATGAACATGTTTGCTCAAATGAGCTTACTAGCGAACTCATCTACAGTGATCGCTTCTAGTTTTGATGCAGAAGATTTTTTGGCAAGATCTCTAAGCTCAGACAAACTTCTTCCGAGCTTTAAAGCAACCTTCATTTCAAAAATCTCACCATCTTCTCTTCTCTCCAAATCATTTTCTTCAATCGTTTCCTCCATAAGGGATAAAAAACCTGCACAATTTCTGTACATTTCCACTATCATACCAACTTGGCCACCATGCTCTAATGTATTAACCACACCACACAATGCACCAGCTGTGACTGCCACAATTGCTCCCCAATTGAACCCACTGCTTGTAAAAACAGACCCTGCGGCTGCAATGCCACTTAGCAATGGACCTGCAATTGCTAAACTCTTGTTTACCTTCAATGCTATGGTTCCTAGTTTCATATATTCCTCAGAGTCTTTGCTCCTTATCACTTCAAGAACCTCCCTCATTTCCATTTCCAGTTCTTGACTCCGTCGATTAGTCTGTGCATTGCTTTTAGCACATTTGGTTTGTGATTTCTTTGGTTTAGGCCACCACCTGGCTGGTTCAAACTTCTTAGGGAATTTTTCAATCATTTTCCCCAGTAAAGGAAGAGGGTAAGCCTTGTCAAGAGCCAAAACCTTTTCCATGACATCTTTGACGTCCAACTCAGTAGGATTGTCAAGAGCAAGAGTTGTTTCAATTTGGGTTTGGAGTTGTTTGAACAATCTGGTTGCATTTCTTTGCTCCTCGGCGAGCTGCGACGGTTGGATTTTGTTCATGATTAGCAGCATTCCAGTGGCAGCTGAAAACAAAAGAGCAGATGATAATTTAAGAGCCGAAATTGAAGTTCCAGCTTCAGGAGCAACTGTTGCGGTGGCAATGCCAGTCATTGTAGTAGCAGAGAGAGTGATCATGTTAATAGAGTTCAAAAGAAGTGAGTTCCAATTGTCACGTTGCTCTCCAATGTTTTTATGCATCTCAACTCTATCAGCAACAGATTCCAATATCGCATAAAGTTGCGATGTGGCTTCATCATTTGATCTATCAATGTTGGTGTTGTAAGGTGTGATATCTAACGGTGTGATTGCTTGCCCGTGATGTTGTCTTAAACTCAGCTGATGAACCAAGTCGTTTGCCAATGGCCTGATGGGAACAGACACCCTTTTCGGAAGTTTAGGGATAGATAAAGCGGCATTAGGTGTTGTTGAAGTAGACAAGGAAGACGAAAGGGGATGCGAAGCATTTAAAGAAGCCATGCATGCAAATGATTGTAGAATAGATAGAGCTTAATTTATTCAATTTGAGAAAGGTAAGTGGTTTAAATGATGCTTTTGGCGGAGTTTATGAAGAGATGTTGATGTATAGTTTTGTTGAGAGGGTTGGAATGAATTGAGATGCATAAGTTGGTGCGAGAATTAGGTATTTATAGGGGAAAGATTTGACTGGGAGACGAGTTGAATAGGAAGGGCAGACCCTCATGACCAATTCATATCTTATAATTTTATATTCAAAGTTGATAGCCTTTGTTTGGGTCATGCTGCCACATAATCAGGAGATTTTTTTTTTTTTGCTATTTTGAAGATCTCACCGTATTACTCAAGACAAGGGCACATTCCTTTCAACTAGGTTAATTTCACATTTATACGAGTTTAAAATAATATACATATATGTACGATAAAAGAAAAATGATTAGATCTGATATGAATGACATAAATTTATTTTTTTTAATGTTTATCTTATAAAAAATGATATTTTATAGAAAAATTATTAAAAAATTACGATTCTCCTATCTCCTATGATAAGAAAAAATTATTATATGGATTGCGAGTTTAACCAGTTTAATTGACATTAATTTTCTCATTTATTTATATGGACTAACATGTTAAATGAGTTAAAAGTTTACATATTTAGCATCTTTTGTCTCAATATTCAAATTTAATTTTTTTGTGTCTTTTTTCTTCTTAAATATATGGTCTCATTTAATTCTTTTTATATCTTTTAGGTTAAATTTTTGTAAAATTATTAATAAATTTTTAACGATGGTTTGTATTTGAGTCGCATCAATTTTACCTATTTGATCATATTTTTAATGACTTGTAAAAATTGTTTTATATCTAAACTCATTCACACCAAACCTGCATAACTTTACGTCAGATTGGCAAATAAATAATTTTTTACTAAGTGTAAATACAGGAGAAAAACACAAAGAAGATGCGGCTACCCAGACGGCTCCTCATTTTTCTCCTCGACAGAATACCAAAATTCGAGGTGAATTGTTAGGTGAGGACACCTAATTTAGTCCTCACTAATGATATTATGTAATATTTTAATTTTAATGTGTAAAATTATGTAATTTTATAATATTCTATTATATGATAAAAAAGTTATATAATTTTTCATCTTTTAAGTTACATAATTTTGCAAATATTTGTTTGCCTCTTTTTAGAAGGGTGACAAACATCGTCTTTTCCTAACAACGAAAGCGCGAACGATGTTAGAAAATTAAAATAAACGCGAGCGTGCCATAAATTTTACCGTTATTCCAAACGAAAAATAAAATAAATGTGCAAACTCTTAAACTTTAATCAAACGATTGCTAATGAGAAAATATGACGGTCTTTCCTCAATGGTCATTGACTCAATTAACTCAAATTGTCAAATCAAAAACAATAAATAACAAGAAACTAAAGATGACGACAAATGTAAGAATAATGCAAAAAAAAGAAAGCTTGTCAATTGATGAAAAATATGAATAATCTCAATAAAACAGTAGAATGCAAAAATATGTAAAAACAAAGATTGTCAATGAAAAAAAAACTAGGCTGTCAATGAAAAAAACAAGGCTATCAATGGCTGAAAAATAACATAAAGTAGAAGCAAAGTGTTGTCGAAGGTGTTGGTTGATGTGTGTGTCATTCTGCCGTTCAATTCTTGTATTTATAGAGCCTCTGGCAAGAATTACTTTCCTTTGACAACAAGATAATTTCATTTGGCGGCAGAATAATTTCTTTTGGCGGCAGAATTGTTTCCTTTGGCGGCAAACTTATTTCTTTTTCACAGATATCAAATATTCTCTTAATTGATTCTTTTTGTCTTGCATTACAAATCAAATATTTTCTAAATATTTGATTTATTTCTTTTCTTGTCGAATTGATTTCATAATATTTTCTACCAATTTATTCGTAATGAAATAGAGTTTTTTCAGTTAATTCGGTCCGCGAACCAGAATTTATTTTTAGTGTAAACAATATTACATAATAAATGAATAAATAAATAAACCAATAAATGATAACGTTATCACCCAATAAGACACCAGAATTTAAACATTGAAATATCTTTTATCGCTGAGAGCCAATTTAAGTTGGTTAATGTGATTTAATTGGAATAGTTTGAGTAACAGCATGTTTTTTAAAAGATTAATCTTTTGCTACGTACGACTCATGTAACTACGGAAGACCTTTTTTTTTAATGCAATTTTTAATGTAAACATCAAACTTTAAAGGAAAAATTTATATTCAAATATTGAGGCTTTTTTTTCAAAATTGTTCCCAAACCTTCAAATGTCAAAATTCAATATCAGATTCCAACAGAAAAAATACATCTCACTTTTTTTTGACAACTTTTGTACAATAATATTAATTAAGCGATAATTTATTACTTTTTATTCAAAGAATAATTCGTTTACGTTATTATGTATTTGTTTGACCACCCATTTATATATTGTTTTTATATATATTTTTATTGATTTTCAAGCTTACAATAGTGGCCAAAAATATTAAAACTTCAAAATGCAAACCTAGTAATGACTATTTTTTTAATTGAGATAAATATTATTAAATCATAATAAACGTCAAACATAAAAAAAAAAGACTCCCCGCACAAGAAAAGTCTCTGAAAAAAAAAATCAAACCGAGTTTACTTGCATTGGCGGATAAAATTTTGTAGTCAAAACCAAATAACTTGGATTAACATAAGAAAGTATGAACAAACAAGTTGTTAGATAGCTAGGTTGAACTGATCAAAAAAAAAAAAAGATAGCTAGGTTGAATTACAAGTATTTATGTAGTAGAATGAGTTTGCATCTGCAAAAACTTAATTTCTGAATGAATTTAGCTGCATGATGTACAAAAGAGCTATAGATACGAAAATGAATCAAAAAACGAATCAATGATGTGTTACAAAGGCTAAACTAGTTATGAACATGTTAGCTCAAAAGAGCTTACTAGCGAACTCATCTACACTGGTCCCTTCTAGTTTTGATGCAGAAGATTTTTTGGCAAGATCTCTAAGCTCAGACAAGCTTCTTCCGAGCTTTAAAGCTACCTTCATTTCAAAAATCTCATCATCTTCTCTTCTTTCCAAATCGTTTGCTTCAATTGTTTCCTCCATAAGAGATAAAAAACCTGCACAATTTCTGTACATTTCGACGATCATACCTACTTGGCAACCATGCTCTAATGTATTAACTACACCACACAATGCACCAGCTGTCACTGCCACAATTGCTCCCCAATTGAATCCACTGCTTGTAAAAACAGATCCTGCAGCTGCAATGCCACTTAGCAATGGACCTGCAATTGCCAAACTCTTGTTTACCTTCAATGCTATGTTTCCTAGTTTCATATATTCCTCATAGTCTTTGCTCTTTATCACTTCAAGTACCTCCCTCATTTCCATTTCCAGTTCTTGACCCCATCCATTAGTCTGTGAATTGTTTTTAGTACTTTTGGTTTGTGATTTCTTTGATTTGGGCCACCACTTGGCTGGTTCAAACTTCTTAGGGAATTTTTCAATCATTTTCCCCAGTAAAGGAAGAGGGTAAGCTTTGTCAAGAGCCAAAACCCTTTCCATGGCATTTTTGACGTCCAACTCAGTAGGATTGTCAAGAGCAAGAGTTGTTTCAATTTGGGTTTGGAGTTGTTTGAACAATCTGGTTGCATTTCTTTGCTCCTCAGCAAGCTGCGACGGTTGGATTTTGTTCACGATTAGCAACATTCCAGTGGCAGCTGAAAACAAAAGAGCAGATGATAATTTAAGAGCCAAAAATGAAGTTCCAGCGTCAGGAGCAACTGCTGTGGTGGCAATGCCAGTCATTGTTGTGGCAGTGAGAGTGATCATGTTAATGGAGTTCAAAAGAAGAGAGTTCCAATTGTCACGTTGCTCTCCAATGTTTTTATGCATCTCAACTCTATCAGCAACAGCTTCCAATATCGCAAAAAGTTGCGATGTGGCTTCATCATTTGATCTATCAATGTTAGTGTTGTATGGTGTGATCTCTAACGGTGTGATTGCGTGTCCGTGATCTTGTCTTAAACTCAGTTCATGAACCAAGTGTTTTGCAATCGGCACAGACACCCTTTTCGGAAGTTTAGGGATAGATAAAGCGGCATTAGGTGTTGTTAAAGACGAGGAAGATGAAAAGAGACGTGAAGAATTTAAAGAAGCCATGCATGCAAATGTTGGTGGTGGAGTTTATGAAGAGAGATTGATATATGCTTTTTTTTATAGGGTTGGAATGAGTGAGTAGGTTGGTGGGAGAAGGTATTTATAGGAGAAATAAGAGCAGCTCTCATGAAAGATTTGACTGGGAGATAAGTTGAATCGGAAGGGCAGACCCCCATGACCAGGACCAATTCATATCTTATAATTTTAAATTCACAGTTGATAGCCTTTGTTTGGGTCATACTGCAACATAATCAGGAGATTTTATTTTTACTATTTTGGAGATCTCAGCATATTACTCAAACACATGGGTACATTCCTTTCAACCAGGTCAATTCCACCTCACAAGAGTGAATTGTGAATTTCCATTTAAACAAATATAAATTCAGAATTTTTTTTAAGAAAATGAAAATTAATAAATTTAAAATTATATTTGTTGTTTCCTCAATTCTATCCAAATGTTGATTTTTTTTCCAAAATTGTTTCTAGCTAAAACTTCAAATGTCAAAATTCAATATCGCATGGGAAGAAAAAAAAAACACTTTTGTTTTGACAACTTTTATACAAGAATACTAATTAAATGAGAATTTTTTTACTTTAAAGAAGATTTCGTTTACGTTATTATATATCTGTTTGACCACAAATTTATATTTTTTCATATGATATATTGTTTTATGTATGTTTTATTCGTAATAAACGTACATAAAAAATAAAATCCATGCAAATAAATATATTTGATGTATACGTCACACATATCCTTTTCTAAATTTATGCCCAAGAAAAGAAAAGTCTGTGAAAAAAATTTTAAAGTCAAAACCAAATAACTTGGATTAACATAAGAATTAAAGTATTAACATAAGAAAAATTATATACTAATTTTACTTGGATTATACTCTTTGTATTTTGACAAGTTCCCCTTACATTCTGTTGGGGGACTTGGTGAATGCTGTCGTCAAACCGCACTCGAAACACTAAAAATGAAGTTAGCAATGAGTACGGGTCGATCCCACGAAGAGCTTCGTATACGATATCACACACGCTTAAACAGAAACAAATTGGGGGTTTTGAAATTGACTAGAATAAATTATCAAAAAGTAATAATTAAGAAAACAGAAAATAACGAAGTTTGAGTAAATAAATTCAATAAAAGAAAATTTTGGTTTTCAGTAACTATCTTCATTAGAAATTCTATTGATCATCGGCACAAAATATATTCAGATAATCATTCAAATATTCGTTTTACCTATTTTTCCTTATGATTAATTAATCAGAAACATGTAATCTAATTAAAACTTATTGACTGGCAACTTGGATACGATCTCAAATTTAATCAACCAATAGCAGTAAGAACTAGAAAGATAACGAA
>CANYCX012180974.1:0-11502 GCA_948193385.1 Breynia disticha f. nivosa | reverse complement strand
CATATCTATCAATCAAGTCCTATTTCATTCAATTCCGACTCTAAACGAATGAGAAATCATCTTTTAAAAACCTACCATATGCAAAAACGTGATTAACTAAATTTCAAGTCGAAAAACTCACCGATTCTAGCTTTCAATCCGATCTTACGATCTCCAAACACCAAAACTCAATGAGGTTCGACTTAGTTAGGGTTTTAGGAAATTGGTTTAGTCTTTCAAAGAAGGAAAATATGAATGGGAGATGAGGTAGAGAGAGATAGGAAGATATATATATATATATATATATACAAGGCTCAGAAATGACGTTTTTGTCCCCGACTCTACTTACTTGTTTTCTTCTCTTGTTTTTCTCTCTCCCGGTTAGTTAAACCTAATCTGATTTTAACTCTTAATATATTCCATACTCTCCCACCAATTTATAATTAATTCTTTTTTGCGAAAAATTTCCGCTAAAAATATATTAATTATTCAAATTAAATTTTAAAATTACGAAAAATGGAGTGCGTTACACTCTATGTTCCAAAAGGGTGGAAATATTTTAATGCATGATTTAAGAAAACTCTGCAATAAACCATTTTCTATCTCTTGATCTGTTCTAGGTAGAAGGGTGCAAACAATTTGGTTCATGGTTTGTGCAACCCTTGCACCTGCCTGTATGCATCTGTATTTAGTTCTAGAAAAACTAGTGTCATCCAAACTCATTGCACATGTTACCAAAAGATTTACCTAAATCATTTACCAGTTTGTTTGCATCTAGTTTAACATCAAAATAAACAAATCTCATCATGTATGCACCCTCTTTATATATATCATTCACACCTCATTAACAAGTTTACAATTCATTAGTGCCCTATATAACTGTACCGCATAATAGGTTACTTTTTTTCATACAAACACATATGTACATCCAAATTCATACCAGCACTTCATAAATTGTTCACACCATTAGAGACTTTATCACATTTCATTTACTCAAAAACTTACGAAGGCATATGATTATGTTAATGTAATCTCTTATCCAAACTCAAGTACTCTCTTGGTACTTAGGTGAGATTTGCATCCACATGTGCGACATATAATTCTTTTCTCTTGATGAGTCAATATATGCCATATGTTTTTTTCTCATGCATCATATTTTCATTTTGTTTTCATGTGTCCACATACGGAACATTTTTTCATACATCCATCGATGTTATCAATCATCTATGTCCACATGTAGACTAATATGCCTATGCATCAACCTCTGCCTTTAAATGCTTGTGCATCCACATTTGCATCTAATACATAATATGAGATAATGAAATGAGGATGTATGCATCACACTTGAACCCTATTAAATCATGCATGCACATAACATTACGCCCACATATGCCCATATTTATACAAAAAATTTTCTGGTGTCCACATACACTCTTTAAGCCATTTCGGCGTCCATATATGCCCATTTCAGAATATTAACACATCCACATACGCCTTAACTTTCTTTAAGTCTTTATTTAACAGTTTTTCATAATATCTCAATACAATAACACCATGAGCACACTCTTAATTCCATCATGTAATCACACCATAGGTAAACTTTCTAATTTATCCATTTAATCATTATCACATATTTTTCTGAGAATAACCTTAAACTTACACATCACATAATTTAACCAACTAATGAATATCGCAATAGACTTAAGTCACACACACAAAACTCCCACAATAAATAACACACACTAACCACATATTTCATTCAACATACACACACAGATAAATCTCAAGTGAATAATGTCGTATAAAATTATCCATGCCAGGAAACAAAGGTAAGTAAATATTAGTTACACACTCACCTTGCAAGTACTATCTCCATTAGCTCATCTAGCACCTGGTTTGACTCCGTATTCTCTTCGACTCATAAAAACTATAGAATTATATATATATATATATATATATATATATATATATATATATATATACCACCCAAAAAATCCTTCCTTTATATTTTTCTCACAAATTTCATTCTTTTTTACATGGTTTTAACCATTTTCACACGTCATCACACCCATCCTAACACCTACCTAATGTTTATAGTGTTTATACTAAATCCTACTCCACCTTTTCTTCACGTCTTGTAACTCAAAACCTATTTCATTTTCCATAACCCTTTTATTTACTCTTACTCCTAAGGATCCATCCAAACCACATCCTGACCTTTCCTCTCTTTTTTCACTCTTTATTATCATAAAACTAAGAACAATTTAAGGCTTACCTTACGTGTGAGATTCTCTATCTCTAGGTGAGATGTCCTTCTCTTTCTATGTGTTTTTTGGGAGCTTATAAGTTTGTGAGTGATGGTAAGATGATAATAGTGTTTGAAGGTGGTTCTGGGGTAATGTAAGTGTTTCCTTTGAGTTAGTATATATGTGTGTATGTTTATATGACATTCTAGCTCGATTCTAGCCTATTTTAAGCTTTTTCATGACCTAAATGGTTTATTGCATTGTTTGGCCCAAAACATTGACTAAAACATTTGTTCATTCGATTTTAACTTAATCCAGAAGCACTTGAATGGCTTGGTTCATGGTTTGGTTCATGGTTTGACCAAACTGTCTACTAGTCCCTTTGGCCTCAAATTGTGCACTTCCTCGTCATTTTGCACATGAAGCTTGTCCAACCCGTTTTGCTTTTTTAAGATATTCATTCACTTAGTTTAAGAAAATTTAAGATAAATTTGAGGATGTTACACGCTGTCCATAATATGATCCAACATTCCATAATGGTCAATTACGCATCTGGTGTGTTGATCACCTACTTCTCACTTTTTTATTCTAATACTTAAAAAATATTCATGTGACTTATTCTTGGTTTCAGTGTCTATTTAATTTAATATAAATTAACAAGATAGGGATGTTAAAAATAAGATCTTGAACTTTATTAAAGCCAACTCAACTTTAAGTTATACAATCAAATCAATATCCTATAATTGATTTATGATAGTATCCTTTATGGGGCAAGATCCACTTCCCATAAAAACCTTATAGTGAATATCTGACTTGTAAAGCTAAAAGGTTAAGTTACTTAGGTAGGTTTTGCTTTTAGTGTAATCATGCACCAAACATGACTCTTAGATAGTATGGATTAATATCTTACATGTTAGGCATGTCATCAAATTTTCATTGCCTACGTATGGTTTGAGCAAGAAAACCCTAATTGTGTTCTTGTGGAGTAACCCTAATTTGACCATAGAGTTTTAGAGTAGTTAATCAAATGTTCATTCTTTAATTTTACTCCAAGTAAAATACAGAAAAACCTCACTCAACTAAAAGACCAATCATAGCAGTGGTGGAGGGAGAGTTGGTTTCCTTTTATTTTTTATAAGCTTAATTAGCTTGTCCTAACCTAGGAAAAATTACCTTATTCCCTCTCTTTGTCTTAATTTAAGACATAACATTATCGATGTCTTAATATACTTAAATAATGGATAATTTATTGTCTTAAAATTGCCTAAAGAATTTTTCATGCATTTAATCCATCATTAAATCATAGAAAAAAATCAATTAATGTTGATTGAATATTTTGCATATTGAACTAAGTAAAATATTTCTGTTCAAAATTTTGCATTTTTTTAAAATACTTTTTTTAAAAATGCCTTAATATTTGATAATTAATCATATGTGTGATCGTGTAGGTCCATTTGTACTTGAGATTAACTTAGAAAGTTAAATAATAATTATTTACTTTTGACAGGATAAATAATAACCTAAGTAAATGGAATTTAACATTTTTAAAATTTTTCCTAACAGTCTTATATTATCCTTTGAAATTTGATATCATGATAACATATGGCATGTGTTAAGTCATAATTACTCTGTACTTTTAATTTTTTGAACTTATTTTGTGATACTGAAATAAATTGATTATTGACTTAGACTTTTAATAAATTGGGATTTGTCCAATAACTACTCAATTCATATAAGAACTGGCTAATGATGTCATCTCACTTTTGAGAGTGGCAATTCCTTCACTTCTTTATGGTTACATTAGCATGAATTTTAATATACCCAATTATATCCATATTTGCAATATAGTTACAGGCTATTTTAGTCATATGTCAATGTCAAAGTATATTGGAATCCAACTAAGACTCATAAATACTTCTAGTCTCAGCATTCCAATATAAGCACCACTTATTAATTGTTTGTGACTTCATTAACCATACAACATTTTCATTTAAGCATATCAATCAATCACATTCTCTCTATCATGTATTTATGTTTTTTATATTATATGATTGGTGAAACACAATCATCCCATAAAAATACCTACTAGTTTAATTCATTACAATTTCCATTACTAATGATCTACTAGGGACATTTAGATGTTATCTTTTGATGTTTACTTGAATTACTATCAAGTGTCTTACACTCATAATTGAACAGGATTAACATCTTAGATCATTTTATCAATCATATATGCACAAGAATTTAGATAGATAGAATGTGTTTCCTTATATTTATCATTCTCTCATAATGATAAGCAAGTTTGTATGAGAAGATTATACTGGACATAGGGCTCTAATAGAAGTGTGAAGGAAATTAATTGCATAATTGATGAACAGCTGGAATTGAGAGAAAAAGGGAAATTAAAATAGGATATTGTCATTTTAGGAAGTAAGAATAGTGGGCAATTTGTTAACATTAACAAATTAATATAAAAATGTAGTTCTCAAATAATTAGAATGTTTATTAATCAAATAGAACATGAATTCTTGATTAGGAGAAAAATTAGAAATAAATTCAGAGAAATTGCCAGACAGAAAAGGTCAGCACAAAATTTGGTTAAGTGTATACATCACACTTACCTAACTATAGATCAGATCTTTCATATTTAAATATAATTTATCTTTTATTTCAAAAGTAAGTTAATTGATCATTAATTGCATATTTAATTATGTAAATTTTATGATTGTTCAAGTGAATTGTGTTTAGAAGATTTGTTGAGTGTTTTATGTTTACATATGTAAATGGTGATGATAGTATGCTGTGCTTGGTTGCAATTTGAGTGTGATTAATTGTGTGAAAATGTGAATTGAGATAATTATGATTTCTTGGTATTTGAAAATAAGAGAAATGTAAAAAAAGTATCTAAAATTGTGTATGAAAGGAATGATGTGGTATTGGATTAAATTATGAATGGTGAATTGTTATTGGTGAGATGTATTGATGTGTTTCCATATAACAAACATGACATCATTTCCACCATGTATATAAAGGCGAAAGGGGTGTATATTTATGTAAATTTACAAAAGGACTGTAGGCATGTTAGGTGGTGCAAAGGGTGCAAAAAAATTTGGCATTAAATGGATACATTTATTGATTGATCAAAATATAGCATCAAGTGTATTAAAATGTGAAAATTTTACAAAGAGTTTAAAAATGATGATTGTACCATGATGTGTAATTGTTAGTGTTAGCATAAAACAATGAACGTTATTTCTCTTTTTATTTTGATTTGTTGAGGCATTTTTAGTTTGATCATATTTATTTTTATGTGCTTTTATAATAGAACTTCCATGATTGAGTATCTTGATGCTTTAGTTAGTATAGGTGATGCATATGCTTGTAGGACATTTGAAGCAATTGATTTCAATATAAACATCACTAGTCGGTTACTACTGTATGAATAGTAGATGAATTAAGACTAGCATGCTCTTTCTTATGGGTTTTTTCAGAAAATA
This sequence comes from Breynia disticha f. nivosa, assembly GCA_948193385.1. Lineage (NCBI taxonomy): Eukaryota > Viridiplantae > Streptophyta > Magnoliopsida > Malpighiales > Phyllanthaceae > Breynia > Breynia disticha. Next base: position 5,780 of record CANYCX012180974.1, on the reverse strand, counting down.
AGGACATGGGATGTCAATTATAAATTATGGATACATTTTTTGGGCATGGTATTTGGATTAGATTCATAAATGATAACACTATAGGGTTTTAAGTTATAAATGGTTCTCATTTACAAGTCTTACATTTAAGTTATTAGACTAGAGATCTCTATGAAACTTTAGATGAATTTTTATTTACTTTGACATATGTCTAACGTGCCCATAATAGGATGACAAGTATGGGTATGATTGGGTAGTCGTTGGTTCATGTTGGAGAGCATCAGAGAAGTGATGGGATTAACTGCTCTCCAAGAGAGAGTGAAAATGTCATTGATCACTTGATCAGTAAACTGAGAAGTGTATGACCCTACCTAGATGTTATAATTTGTGACATTATGTATCTGAGAATTTAGTGTCATTGGAATATCAAGAAAAGGGACTGATTTAATCAGGCTCATTGAACCATGTCTTATGAAGTTCTAGCATATAGGGCAAGCGAATATGTAAGATTGCTTAAAGTCAAATGGTTGTTACGACATCCTCATTTAATTTAGATTTTTATAGCTTTTTGCTAGAAATTTTTATGACATTTAGGGTTTAACTAAACTTAATGCCAACTTTAAATTGGCTTATCGGATTGCACATGAAGACTAGGTCTGAAAATGGCAAAATCGACTTTTCCATTTTAGACGTATATTTAGGCCATTTTAAGAACAAATATATAAGGCAACAAAATGTGTAAATTGGACATAAAATTTAGGCCAAATAGTGAGGAGGTACACTGCCAAATATTGATTAGTTTTTAATTAAATTAAATAACTAATCATTAAGACAAGGATTAATAGGTTTAGGATAAAATAAGGAGAGGATTTCGTTTCATACATGTATTGTCCTAAAATATGTGGTTCAATCTTATCTATTACTTACCTTATTTATCCTAATTTGATAAGTATTAGAATTAATTTTATATTCTAATCTAATCCAAAACAAATAAGTATAAGATAAGATAAAGTTTAAGATAAGGTAGGAGTTTATCTTTTCCATAATTTTCTCCTTCTTTTTATCCTTTTCAACCCTAGACATTAACTATAAATAAGAGGATATTCCTCTTGTTATCTCCTTCTTAGAAAATTTTATACTACCCCAAGATAAGAACTAATTGCTTCTATTTCTTACTCGCCATTGTTGTCATTTTTCAAGGATTAAACCTAGCACTCGACCTTTTCACGAAGGACTACTCGTATGCATGTGAGCATACAAGTAGCTTCTTTGTGGCAAAATTTTTGGCCTTGAAGGTTGTATAGGTTGGTTCCTATACAATATTTACATTTAAAATTGATGAAGAATCATTCTTGTGCCGGATTTTAAGGTACGACGCCCTAACTAGTTTAACTAGTCAACGTATATAATGCGTGGATTTTTTGGAACAATTTTGTATGGTGTTTTAATTGATGATTTTGCAAAGAAACCTACTGTCCCAACAAGATATTAAACCATATCAAAACCTAACAGTGGCATCAAAGCCTCCTTGCTTCAATATGTGTTTTTTGTCTTAAAACATGATACAATCGTCCATAAACATGAATTTTGAAAGCTAAAATTTTCTATCTTACATGTTTCATCTTTGATTGATGTGTAAACTGATTTTTATGAAATAATAGGTATTAAAACTTATTGAAATATCTTTTTAAGGTTGTGTTTTTTAGTTTTAATGGTTGTACTTAAAACATAAACATGGTTGATTTCCTTAATGAATGTAATTTTATGACAAATATCAGATTTAGAATTCATTAAAATTTTTAATTCAGGTACAAAATTTTAATCATGTTAATTAATTCATTAGTGAACCTTAAAACCTAGATGATTGTGTCAATAAAACTATATTTTTTATAGATTAAAAAAGGTAAAATCATTATAGGGCTGATATGTTTTTATTGTAAAAATATTTTTTATGGTGTGTATTAATTATTCTAATAACACATAAAATATTTCAGAAATTGTAGAAATTATTAATGCATAGTATGTGCATTATTTTGTGCATATGTGTTATGTTGAATTTTTTAATTAATTTCTTAAGTGCATTCATGTGGTATTATATGTGTTTAACATATTTTGTGTTTAATTTATGTTATTACATATATTATTCAATTTTAGTATTTATTTATTTTTGTTACATATTATAAAAATTGGCAAAACAAAAATTTTGCTTTAGTGTCCATATGCACAAAGGATGTCTCGAATGTGTTAGGGTTTTTAGGAGACAGTTCATTCAATAAGCCTATTGGGCCTTGGTCCAAGCTCGTGATAGATTTTAATCCTAGTTAACCCATAAACATGATTTCCTTAATAGGCTTAGCTTAACTAAAATCCAAAATTTTGTTTGATCCATGAATGGTATTTTTTGTGCATGCTTGTTTGATGTGATGAATGAATATGCATGGTGCATTCATGGGCAAATGGTTTTATAATTATTGAATGGGGCCTGTATCGCTCAACAGTATTATAAAATAAATATGATATGGCCATGATGAAAGATGGACAACAAATCACAGTATTCCCATGACTATAAAAGCCTACTAGCCCATAGTGGAAAGCTCAAAACCAATTGGTCACGCGTAGTATGGATTAATGAAAAAGCATAAACCATGTAAGCTGTAACTAAAATGAATCACTAGAAATACTAAGTCATAAATTTTCCTTCCCCATTTGAAATACGTCAAGTAGCTCAAACATTGGTCACATGCAGTAGGAGTCCTATGTACATTGTTCTTTCTTGGTGTAGTTTGGGTTGTGAATGTGGGTTAGACTTAACATGGAAAGGTAAGGTCAGACCTAGGCAACATTGAAATGGGCTTTTGTCCTAAACACTTACAAGTGTTAGTCCATTTGATCCAACAGCTATACACCAGGCACAATTAGGTGTTTCCCTACCTAAGTAGCTTAACCTTTAGGTGTGCAAGCTCAGTTTGACTAAGTTATTGTTGTAAAAAGTGGATCCTGGCCTGCTAGACTGATAAGAAACTATTTAAAGGGATATTAGTTTAGATTGTGGTATTATTCAAAGGACCTCAACTAATCGAGTTGATCTTATTTCTGTAGGACGAAGCGTTACACAGAAAGATCTAACAAATAGCGTATCTTTGCAATCTGTTCTTGAAAAAGAACATGGTAAGAAAGTAGGCAAGGCAAAACCCATAGGACTTCTTATATAACATTCTCATCCTAAAACTCTATAATTAGTAAAATGATTAATATAATTAAGAAAAAATTGGATAAAATGAAGAAAATAAAAAGTTAATTATAAGTTGATAGTAGGTATACATAAAAGACGAATTTTTTAAGAAAAACATAAAGTACATGAGGTTGCAGCCTACGTGTGGTGGACTACACATGGTAGCCATGACCACACATAGTCCACTACACTCGGTGGCCAAAATACGTTTGGTATGGGTGACAACGTGTAACTGAGGATGATAGTGTGTAATTGGTAAAATTTGGTGAAATTTAGGGGAGATATGGAACTTGAAGAATGGGGTTTAAGTTAAAAGTTTAAAAGAGAAGTAGAGAAGGAAAATGAAGCAAAAGAAGAGGAAACAAGCTGAAAGAAAAGAGAGAGTTGAGAATGAGAGAGAAATGTAGAGAGTTTATAAGAGGGAGATAAAGATATTTTGACGGAATCAAGCTAGAAATTGATATGGGAACACGTAATTGATCGTATGTTTGAGTAGTCTAACTCACTTTTAATTACAAATTAATATGAAATTTAAATATTTGATTGTAAATGATTGGTTGATACTATATATGATTATGATTGAATGATAAAAAAACAAAAGCAATAGGTAAGCATTTATACGAAATGATTCGTACAGGTAAATGAAATATAAATGGAATTGGGAACATGTATGTTTACAATATTCAGCGATTATTCACATGGTTAAATGTTGCATGATATTGGTATACAAAATACGATTGTTATTGCGATTTTGATTTGTGCTAATATGAATGCAAAAAGGTGATGTTGATTGGTGATTATATGATCGATCATACTATAGAGGAAGTATATTATTGTAGAGGAAGTACATTATTATAGAAGAAGTATATACAGAGACATATCATTAATTGTTATACATTGCATGTTGATAAATGATAAATTTTACGAGTACGATCGTTATGGTCACAGTAAACCTAAACAAATGAATATGAAATTATATTTATATGTTTGAAGATATTTTATATCGAAATATGAAAAGGAATTCGTTTATTTGAATTGTAAGTTATTGATTATTAAATGATTACTCACTGAGCTCGTATTTCAGAAAATCTGTGTTCATATATTTTGTTTTCAGGATCAGGTAGACAGCCAATGTTGCTTATTCAGATATCTACAAGTGGGTCAAGTCCTACTACATAGCATCTCTCTCTACACCTTATATGTGATAAGGGTCTGGATCCAGTTATAGGCCTAATTGAGCCATACAAGAAGTACTATATTCGGAAGGAGAAGAAGATGTTAGGCCCAAAGTAATTCTCGGGTTGTTACAAAGAGGGACAGGTGTCACGAGAGTATTTTATGTTTTATTATTCTATTATTAGTTTTGTGTGGGTAGTGCAATGTGGTGTCTATTTTGCTTATTCTAGCAGAGTTAGTTATGCAGAGGGAATAAATGGGAGTGAGGTGAAACATATTGAGTCAGTTAGATTTTGGTGTAGATTTGGGAGACCTCAGGTCTTGGGAGAGTTAGGGGACCTCTCAAACGTCCTCTGGATTGTCATATGTATTGAGGTTACAAATTAATCAAACTTTTCCATATTTTCTTATTCTTACCAATATGATTATAAGACTTGTACATATGTTTCACTACTTGACATGTTTTATTTGGATAGATTGTAGGTTTGTTGATAGATATGACTGTTGTTAGAACATGTTATGTTGTTTGCTAATTTCAAATGATAGAATATGTTGAGGCGTAGGTTGATACATATATGATAGGTATATATATGCGTGAGAGGTTATATTTTCAATTATGATTGATTTCCAGGATTGAAATTAGTTTAATTTTGAGTATATTTTAGGCTACAACAGATTCAGATAAACTGTACTTAATTGTTAAAGGTATTGTTTGAACAAAACACAAGGTGTATTATACCAACACAAGGATAAGGCCAAAGGTGTATTGACTAACACGAATTGTGTTATGGCTGTATATTAGATTGAGCTGTAAACTATTTGCATAGAATACAAAACATGTTTAATAATTTGATAGAGAGTGTAACGCCCCGAAAATACCCTGTTAAAATTAGAGGAATTCTTCGAAAAATGAACGGAAAATGGCCGGAAACGGCCAAAGAACGGCCAGTATGGCCGTTTCCCCCTAAAACCAAGTTTCCAGAGTGGAAACGGCTAGAGGGAACTGCCATTTGGCTGTTTGCCTTGGCCGTTTTCCCACTGCTGGCAGACTTATTAAAAACAGACGCGAGTTTCGTCGGGGAGAGAGAGAATAGACTTGAGTTCGGCCAAAACTTCACAAAAACGCTCCCAAACCTTCCTTTTTACTTGAAAATTTACAAGAAAAACGCCCACATTACGTAGATTTCCCTCCCCTCTACCATACTCCTCTTGTGCTAGGGTTGACAGGAAGAACAAGGTAAAAATCTTCCATTGTATTCTGATTTTGTGAACAAAATTGGATGATTGGTATGGGGTTTTGTTAGGTTTTTGTTAGAGAATAAGATTCTATCAATGTTTAACCTTGAAATTCAGATTTTGATAGGATTTAAGAGTTAGGGTTTTGTGAGGAAAT
>CANYCX012180916.1:0-11205 GCA_948193385.1 Breynia disticha f. nivosa | reverse complement strand
TTTTTTAAGACAAATGAGCATTATTGATCATTTTATTTACAATTAACTAATACGGACTAAATTGCACGATTTTTAATAAATGGTATAAAAACAAATTGAAATGAATAAAAATAGAAAATCACATTAACTATTTCAAACTCGTGAACTTATTTGAACTTTTTGGACTTAATGAGGGAAAGGAGAGATTAGATTCTTTTTTTACTTTCCCATTTTGTCCTTAATAACAAATCTGGGCATTAAGCCAATCATGTTAAAAAAGTGGGCATTTTTAAAATAAGTTTGAGATGAGTGCATTTTTGCAAAACTCAAACTATAATGTTGTAAATGTGTTATAAACCCAAATAAGTAGTAAAACGAGCCCATTAAAAATGTTAATTAAAAGATTTATGAAATTACATAAACTTGTTATTTTATTCAGATAATTATGCAATATACATAGTAACAATTTTTCATTTTTGAAGATGCCCAGGTTGTTCATTTCTGTTTTTACTAGTTTTAAGTTTTGAATTCTGTAAATGCCTATTTTAATGATTTTAATGATGCAAAAGTCAAATAGTGTTAAACCATCATTAAAATGTGACACATTAAAAGTTGTGCACTAAACCCTGTTTTGACGGCTATTGATTACGAACAATTTATTTCCAGAATGCATATCTTATACGTCGTTTTATTTCCTTTTCTCTCTCTTCAAAACAAAATTGAACTTTCTGTATTTGTGGTGGTTTTTGAATCTTTTCAACATCGTTTTCTCTCGATTCTTAAAGGTTTGATGTTAAAGTTCTTTTTTTAAAAGTTTTTGGCTTTTATGATATCGTTTGTTCTTTTTTTTGTTGTTATAATATGTATTTTATATTTTTTAAGAGTTTTCATGTTTTACAGCCAAAATCGATCTAAAAATCCTTCCTTTTTTTATATTTTAGGTTGTTAACGTTCTACATGCATGTATATATGCATTCCTTTGTTCATGTTGTTTAATTTTTAGTTAATGGTAGGATTTTTGAAGTTTCTTGTTTAGGTTAATAGTTTCTGGGTATGGAACAGTTTGTTTTATGAAATTAGTTCCCCTTTGTATTTTCATGTTTTTATGTTGACTGTCGTTTGTAAGCGTAGTTGACTGTTCTGGAGGGTTTTCTATGTGAAATATGTTCATTTTTGTTCTTTTATGTGTCATAGGTTTTATATTATTGTTAACAAAGTCGAGTATTTTTTATTTCTAGTGGCAAGTGTGTGTTCTGATGTATTTCATGGTCGTTGTAACTTGTGTCTTTCTGTTAATTTTTTCAGGATGTCGTAAAAAAAACAGAGGAAGCTAGCAGGAAAAGGAAAGAGGTCCCAGATGAAAGGAAAAAAACAAACTGTTTCGGTGTTTAAGAAGCCAAGATATGTTGAACCTTCACTTGGGGTAAATAAAAAATTTATCATTTGAACGTTGGAATAATCTAGAGTTTATGAAGTGCAATTTTGAGTTATTTATGTGTTAACAGTATTGAACATGATTGAACATGATTGAACATCATTTCTTGATATTTTTCATTGTTCTCATTTGAATTATGAAATGATATTACGTATGAACAAGTATGAACAAATGTGAAAATGTATTATTATTGTGTGTCATAATCTCATTTTAGGTGGATGATTTATTGGTTAATCCTAAGAACCATTTCAAATCCAGAGTGTCGTTATGTCATATGCTGGATATAGCTGAATTCCTAAAGACGCATATATCAGAAGCGGTAATTGTTAAGTTTAGACAAACTATTTTCAGATGGGTTCTGGGTTTGGGAAATATGAATGTGCAGGCTCAGTTATTGCATGGTCTTTGTTTGAGGGATGCTGTTTGCAATGATGTAGAGGCTATGATGTTTAAATTGGGTTGTAAGTACTTAAGATTTGGGCTAGAAGAATTCTATATAATGACAAGGTTAAAGGTATATGGCACCTTAGATTATCAACAGTTCGAAGTTGTTCATTTTAGACTGAATGAAAAGTATTTTCCTAGGAAATCAGAGATTGATATGAATTTTTTAAAGGAGCTCTTGGTAAACAAGTGGGTTATCGACGAAGATGATGTGGAGAAGTTCGTTGTTTTGTTGTCTATTTTCTGTTTTTTTTTTCAATTCTTCAACCAAAACTTTTTCCAAAAAGGATTTTGCAATTGTGGAGTCGGGGCTTTACATTGACTATCCTTGGGGGCTAGCCAGTTAAACCTCTTTTCTGTCTTCAGTGAAGAGCAAACTAGGTATGACCGATGCTACGAAGAAGGGACCCCAAATGATAAATACCATTATCACTATTTTGTTTTTGGCTGCCCAACATTTTGTGCATGGTTTTATGAGTGCTGCCGTCAAATTCAAGGGTTATATGCTAAGAAATCAAATGTCAATATGCGTCCCAGACTCCTTAAGTGGATTCCATAATGGAGCTCTAAACTGCCATACAGTGATGTCTACAGTCAGACTTTTGATTTTCTAAGGGTATGTAATTTCATTCTCTTGCGTATTTTTTGGATATCCATTGTAGTTTTTTTTGTTTGTTTATAACCAATGTTCACTTTTTTGCAGTTTGAGGTTGGCAATGCTGTTGCTTCAGAGGAGAAATCAGAAGACCTGCCCATTACATATGTGAGTGAAGCTGTAAAGAGAAGAGATAAAATGGCATCAAGTTTTGGTCATAAGGCACGTGCTGACCCAGATAAATTTGATGTTATCAATGACAGGTTGGACTCGGTTAGTGATGAAATCATAGGAGCTAAGAGGGCATTTTATTCTTTCAAGACTGAGGTGCTCAGTAGAATTAGTGGCCTAGAGATACAGTTCGACATCATAACCAAAATGATTAACATGTAACTTGAAGCTGATCTCAAGTAGGTCGTATTTTTATCTATTTAATTATTGTTTTTGTTTTACATTTTATAATGATTTTTTGATTTTATGTTGCGTTTTAAATTTGTATATGCAGGCAAAAAGGAGTGAAGATCGTATAGCCAAGTTTGGTCATACCATTAAAACCAATGAACCTGTAATCGAAGAAATTGTTGAGGACGTAGCCAACACAGATTTGGAAGATATTCTCTCTTGTGTTGTCTATTGGGCGTGAGGTACATATGGCCATTAAAAGTGATGAATTCTGAATGTTGCTAAAAGGATCAAGTTTGTTTGGGAGTTTCTAATGTTTTGTTGATGGCTGTTGTTGAATGTTCATGTCATAGAACGAATTTTGTTTGTATTTTGGGGTAACAATTTTATTGGTAATGAATCATATGTAGTGTGTTTATGTATGAACATGTAAGAACAAAAATGTACTTATAATGTTTATTAAAATGTACGAACAGTGATGAACGTATATGAAGTGTGTTTCACTTAAAGATCTTATCTGTTTTATTATTTTAGTTGTCTTTTTCTTTTTGCTTAGAATGTTGCTACGACTGAAGCAACCACAGATTTGCTGGTTAGTGATGTTTCTAAAAGGGTGGATGAGGTGCCAAATCTTAATGTTGTTGAGACAATTCAAGTTATAGCTGATAATATACCCGAGGAAGGGATTGGTGCTAGAGATGTTGAAGTTCAAGAAGAGATAATCAAGATTATTGGGGGAGGACAGATGAAAACTGACATTGAGCCAAGTGCCAAATTAGATGTGCAACAGCAAACAGTTGTAGCCAAATTGACTAGGCTTGATGTGAGGTTTGTGTTGATAAACACCAACTAAAAACACTCAAGAAGAACAAGATTAAATACAAATACATTCAACACTTAGGAAATGTTGGAGAGATTATTAGCATGCAGAACGCAGGCAAGGTGCGTGTTATGAAGGGTGGTTATCTGCTGGATGCCAATATTCTATCAGCTATGGAATATTGAGACATGATGAAAGAGGTCATGCAATATGTCTTATTTTCTCACGAGGGGAGTAAGTAATCCCTAAATTTAATTATTTTCTTTTGTGTTTATTCTAGGTTTATTTTTCCTTTTAAATGTTTGTTTTTAACAAATTGTCTTTAAATAGCTTGACCAATCTGATTTATCAATCCAACGCAGCAACAATATTAGAGGCTCTGGATTTCCAAATTGGTACTATCAATAGCAAGCTATGGTTGTTTGATCTTCTATATGGGGAACGTAAATTGATTGATTCTGTGAGTTTTTCTAATGATTGCATTTTAATATAAACTAATTTGATAATAATTTGAACAAGTTTAAACACTTTTGAATATATATTTGTTTCGTGGTGGAAGTTATCCGTAGGTGTTAAAATATGGTAGAAGTGACAGCAATGATGTATGATGTGGCAACAATAATGAAAAAAATATGTTTATGTGCATGTCTATCTAGTGTTGTTTTCAATCAACATAGATAAATAATTTTGAACAATGTTTCTAATTTTATTTTGTAATGTTGCAACACATCAATATTTTCCTTTATTACTTAAGGAAAATGTCCAAATATGGTAGATTACCGAAGAAAGTAACAACCACAGATGATTTGATTGATCAGATGTTAAGATTGTTTCATTTAATGTATGTATCTACTTGAAAAGAGGAACATGATAAGATGTTTGAAGACCTAGAGAATTTTCTTTGTAGGTATATGCATGGTTGGACTTAAGGTGTAACCAAGGTTGGAAGGATGCTGATCATGTGCTTTTTCCTGTCAACACTAGGGATCACTGTGTTTTACTCCGTTTAGACATGGAGGTAAAGGTATTATACCTTTACAATTCCATCTGGTCAGAAGGACATGATGCAGACCTTATACCCAAACTCGATCGTTACTCTAAATTGCTTGCCCATTTTATAAGGCTGTTTGGAATATGGAAGAAATCTGTTGGGTTTAATATGTATGAGTTTCAGATCCTGTTTGTGGACTATTTGCAGACGCAAGAAAAACCGTAAGTATAATCAACACTTATGAACAATATAAAACATTTAGTTGAACTCATTATTATTGGATTATGCATTGTACTTTTCAGGGATAGTGGAGCTTTCGTCATGGCATTTGTAGAAATTTTTGCACACAACCATGTTGATTTGGTGAACAAAAAGTTTAACATTGAAATATACCAGGAGCATATAACTTATTTGTTATACCACTATGCAAAGATGAAGCAACTTAATGACGTCGCTAGTGATGATGATGAAAGGATCCTCGAAAAACCTTAGGAAATAAGGAAAGGTAAGAAAAAATCTACTTAAACTGTGTTTGTTTATTTAGTATTTGTCAATTTGTTTGGGAATATTTTTGATAGTTTAATGATGCTGAATGAATTCTTTTGATAATTTTATAGGTAATGGTTGAATTTTATGAGGTTCTTCAATTATGCTGAACCATGATTTTCCTTTTGTAAATGCTCTATATTTTACAATTCATCCGTTATTTTTCAAATTGTCATATTTATCATTCAATAAAATTGAACATATTGATGAAATGATTGTTTTAATTATTTCAACAATATAAAATATAAATGAACAACTAGAATAGATCTTCTTTTTTTCATGTAAGCATATTTTTACATGTTCTCCTGTTGTGGTTTTCCCTCTTGCATGTACTGTATACATTCTTTTTTTGGTACATTTCTGCTGCTCTATATATATTCTTTTTTATTCGCCCAACTTTAACTTTTCTTGAACATTGACTACCTTGTTCTTTACCTCATCTAGAATGTTGTACTCTGTGGTGGTTTGTATCGAATTCACAGTTGGCCAATATGTCTACTTTAGTGTTTCAGTCATGTAGAACGTATAACTAAACTCCTCTATCTGAATGTTTTTTCACCATAATTGGAACCGCGTGTTTGCAAGGCAGATGTTCACTTTGGAATTTGTTGCACGTACAAGTCCGTTTATCCAGATCGACAATTTTTGTTATTTTCCTGAACAGAGAAAACATCATTCAATGATTAATATATCTATACATAATAAAACATTAATGAACGTTGAATTTATTAATGTATATATTCTAATATATATCAAAAAAGAACTTAAAAGAACAAAATTAAATTACTTGAAAATCTTGTGATCACACAATTCTATTGAAAATATTTTTTGTGAAACAAAGTTGTTAGTGGTATGACTGCGTAGCTTGCTTCAGATTTGAACTTGACGCTCCATTGTTGTATCGTTGATCTTAATTGTTCAAGCAATGTGGTAATTGAAGATCTCAACCTTTTTTTGTTTTTTGAATTCATTGATTCTACGATATTAGATGTCACAGTCTGCTGTAATTTTGAAAAAAGTGCTGCCCATATCTCCCTTGGAACCTTATGCGTTATATGTTCAACAAATGGTTTGCTCAATTTATTCAATTCCAACATACATTTATCAAACTCCTCCATTGTATATGCCTTACTGCTTTGAAAAACCACTTATACAATATTTTATGGCTTTTACTGCATTTTTTCTTGATGTTATTTTCCAGATGGTATATGCAGTAGTAGTGTCTGGCTTCAGGATACACTTGTGTTATACCGTATGATATGCTCTCTGCTTGATCTAAAATCAAACACATTTCGTCTTTGTGACCATACGCGTCTACGAAGCAATTAAAAAACCAGTGATATGCCTCGTTGTTCTTAGAATCAACAACAATGAGTGCTAATAGAAGATTGCCTCTGGCTTGATTGTATATACATGCCGTTTCTAACGTCCCCCTAAAAGATGTGGTCAAAAAATCCCCATCAATAAAAAGTTGTGGTCTGCAGTAATGGAAACCTTCAATTGATGCATGCAATGCTACAAATGCATAAAGAAATGATCTGCAATGGGGAGAAGGCTTTAAAGTCATTGTAGTGAACAAATATAAACAATATGCAATGATCATGATAAAATAACGATTTAATTACTTCATTCTTACCAATTTAAAAAATGAACAAAGAAAAACATACCCATCATCCAAGGTTTTTATTCACGTGATCGACCTTAGATTTGATTTCTCCAAGAGGTATAAATAAGTAGGCACATTCTTGTAAGAATTTTTCTTGTTTCCTAAAACCTCGTCTATAACCAGTTCTCTTGCTCTTCAAGCCATACTGTATGGAATATCACACCATACGTATTTTTAATTTCTGTCTGTATGTCTTTGGGACCATAATATGAATTGTTTCTCTGGAACGTCCTCTTAACAACATTCAATATGAAATATGACGATGCTTGTCTTTTCTCTTTGAATCTATTGGAAATTGAACAAAAATGAACATCATTGAATGCCCATGTGGTGAAGTTTCCATTATTTCCTATGGCCGAAGCTTTGAAAAACCAGTTGCACTGTCCAACAGTGCATGTCAGGTAATACCTCCGGTTGCAAGATTTGTCCACTTTGAAAGTTAAATGTTGCCATAATGCATAGTGACAAATTGCTAACTTTAGGGTCCTCTTGTTCTTGTAAATTGAACCAACTTTAAAATGTTCAAATTAGTGAATTCACATTCTTTGTCTGAATCACTATCAAAATTATCATTCTGAAGATGTTCACCGTATTCAAATATTTCTTTCCCCATTTGTGTGGTGTGATCAAGCATTTCGAGTAGATAATTCATGTTCATTTCTCAGTGTTGAATAACCTGACAAATTTTCACCTATGTTTGATAATTGTTCTCCAAAAAAGAAAAAAACACATCACGATGATTAGTTCAAATAATATAAGGTGTCATAACAGATAACAAACAATTAAAAACAAATTTAAACATTGAGAAACAGAATTGATAAAACAACGTCCAACATCGTATTGTTGTTGTCGTAATTTAGGAAATCATTCACGTTGCATTGTTCAGCGTTCCGATCCTGGTGTTTGTCTATTTCAACCACCAAGGGATGAGCAATTGCATTAACCTGTCTTTTCTTGACGTCGATGTAAAAAACCAAATCACTTTCATTGTCCAACTTAAATGGTGGACATTCTTACTACATAATGAAATGAATACGGGTGATGCAACTACTTTCAGATAGGTTCAAAGATGTTTTTACCTGTAATTAAAATCCTTTAAGGTTTGTGGATTCATTTATAAGGAGCCCACATCTTGTAACCTTCATAAATTGAATTTTCATTAAATCTGCACCCATACTTGATAACTACTGGGAATGTAGTCATTGATGCTGCATTTTTTCCAATTTGAAAAATAAAATTCAAGCGGACTAAGTCAATAACAAATGAAAATTATTATGAACTACGTTCATATAAACAAATGATAATTCAAGAATTTTAATGAACAAGATAAAACAAAAAGAATATTGATCTTGAACGTTTTGAATATGATTTCCAGCAAATGAGAAACCTTTCATTACTTTTCATACATTATTCAATGACATCAACATAGAAAAAGGAAATTGAATGAAGAATTTATGGTAAAAATAAATAAATTTGTCTGGATACAAATGAAACCATTTCTAATGAAATATCCTTTTCCCCGTATGTTTAATATGATGATGTTAAAAAGATTTCTTAATGATTTGTGTCAATGTTGATTGGATGCAAAAAGGAATGGCAAAATGTTTTAATTCTATGGTATTAAACATTTGTCAGTTGTGTTTCCTTGATTTAAGGAATGGATATGACCGTTTTTTTTCAAAATGAGATTGCAGTTACCCATTCAAATTTATTTAGATTATGGCAATAAACCACAATAGCGGGATTTCGACAATCTTTTTTTTTATTTCAAATATGTGCATTTCCATAATTTTGTATTTGAATTATAGAATTCTGAGAAATCAGAGAAAATACATGGTCATTTTTAATTATAGGAATGTCTATTGTGACATTCCTATAATTTTCCATATTTTATTGCCTTAAAAAATGTACAAAGGATGAATGGCACCATATTAAAAGTGAGTGTTTTCTTTTTGTACCAGCTTACGTATACATGTACCTTATATACTAGATTTTTCAATTACTTTTCCAATTTTGCCTCCTAGATAAATAATAATGCTGCTCACATTTATAATCTTCTTCTTTCCAAACAAACCACACATCTCTCTCTCTCTCTAAAAGTCCATTATGTCTTTTTCTTAAGGATTAATTACATAGTACACTATTTTTTTCTCTTTTATTTGTGGAAACAAAGATGTAACACCCTGAAATTTATTAGATTTAATCGATATGTAAAATAGATTAAAATAGAATCGAATCAGAAGGAAAACAGAAAAATGCAGCAAGCAGAGTATGAGCACGATCCTATGCACGATGTCGTGCTCATCATCTATAAATCAAATCAGCAGGCTCTCGTGCACAATGAGTTTGGAACTCGTGCTAAAATGCATGGCACGACTTGGAGCACGACCCGTGCCCAGGGTCATGTCAACTGAGCAAATTTTAAACAGAATAACTGATATTACTGTTTCATTACTTAATAGAGAAAAAAATGCGAAAGAAATTGAGGAGAAGCCCTAAGATCAATTGAGGAGAAAAATTCAACAAAGAGGAACACCACTTCTTGCAAATTGGAAACAAAATTCAACAAGGTAAGCCATAAGCTTAGTTTATGAGTATATGATTTACTTTAAAGTTATTTTAGGTGTTGGGTTTTCTAACATATTCTAACAGTTATGGCAACAAAAATACACCAAGAACACGTCAAGATCAGCCCAAGAAACACATCAACAACCAAGAAACACATGTATTGACTCTTAGATGATTGCTAGTTATCATAAAAATTGAAACTTTAAAAGGAAAAACATACCTTTCTTATTCTTCTTGTTTGGCCATGTACAAGGTGGGCAATAAACAAGTATCTACCGTCTCAGAATACTCTAAGATGACCTCCTTGACACCGAGATAGAACCCTAAACGTGATTCCTCTACAATAATAACACACGAATTAGCAGAAACGTGTATTAGCAGAAAAGTAAGAACGATTCACCTTGTTTTTGTCAATCGGATGAGGAAACTATGAGATAATGATCACCACGTTGATCACTCAATGGACCAGCCTCTAAATCTCACTTTCTCTCTTTTGGAAATACCCTAAATCACTCTTAATTTGGTGGAACCTCACGGAAAGGATGGTGTTTTAAGAGGGGTGACACTTTCTTATTGAAAAACTAGGTTTTAGTCTTTTTAAAGAAAAGTGTTTTTGTTTTTCAAACTACTTAATAATCCTAATGCCATTAGGACTTT
Source organism: Breynia disticha f. nivosa (assembly GCA_948193385.1). Taxonomy (NCBI): domain Eukaryota; kingdom Viridiplantae; phylum Streptophyta; class Magnoliopsida; order Malpighiales; family Phyllanthaceae; genus Breynia; species Breynia disticha. The sequence goes on along the minus strand of CANYCX012180916.1, from coordinate 1,102 downwards.
CTTAATTCTTTAATAAAATTAAAATACCTTTGAAAACTCACCCTCATTACCATGACCTTAATGTGGAAAATTGAAAGATTTTATTCTTTTAATTTATCCCACATTAACCTTGTCTTAATTTAAGACAAGCTTTCTAAATTTTCTCTCTTATTTTCTTACATATTTTCACTTAAGACATCATATTTAATAAATAATCTATCTTAAAATCATTTAAAAAATATTATTTCTCATCCATATTTGGCCTAATTACCAAAATTAGCCCAAATGCCCAATCCGACCCTATAGTCAACTTTTGACCTAAGGTGTAAAATCGAAATTACCCTTTTAGGTTTTCTGTCATCCATGTGCGATATGTAGGACTATTTAATAAAGGCAATGAGTTTAATAACTCATAAATCATAGGTAGTCTCTATTAAGAAACTATTATCACCCTAAATTAAATAGCTGACGAGCGGTGTCAACAACCCTACTACAATTCAAATACCTGCCTTGACCTCCGATATCTTAATTAGCATAAGGCATCTCACTAACACCCTTATTTAGCGCTAAATCACTTTTCTTTATCTCTATGACAAAATTGATAAGTTCGACTAAATGACCTAATCATTTCATTTGGGTGCGGCCACACTCTTCCCAATCTTGTCTATCAAGCCGCCAGTGATATTTGCTCAATCATTTCATACCCATACTTGCCAACCTTTTACGGCCACGTTAGGCGTATGTCAAAGTACACTGAAAATTACAACAAGAGACACAGTGATTCTCAGTCTAAGGATAATAGTTGACATTGCAAATAGTAATCGCTCTCGAAATACAATGCACTACATTGTACCTATGGACTTTGCTAGATATCCCAAATATCTGTGACTCGTAGAACATGATTACCTACAAAGTACATACTAGTCTTAATTCATTTCTATTCCCATAGAAACAAGTGACTAGGGATATTTGGAATGTTAATCTCATAACTTCCAGGTTCTACGATCAAGGTCCTCAACCGTGATACCTCAAGCGCTTAAATAACATTCTTGGATATTTTATCAAACATATACCACATGTCAATACATGAACTGATAAAATAATGCCTCATAATTTTATTAAT
>CANYCX012180560.1:0-12790 GCA_948193385.1 Breynia disticha f. nivosa | reverse complement strand
GTCTTTCCACCACGTGTGGACCGCTGGCTGCACGAGTTGAAACATAGTTATATGTGTGCATGGTAAATTTTTTCATGCCTGTTCATTTCTATCATATTTCCTATGCCAATCTGTTCGTATGAGTTCTTGGTGATCATGTTTCATGTTTGAGTGTGTTCATGAATACTTATACTTATAATAAATGTAACATGGTTGGAATGCATGTGTGGGGCATTTACCTTGCGTAACATGTACTAATGAACACATATATGCATAAATGCCAACAATTTAGGGAAGTTGTCCATGTCGGTAAGTGTTAATTATTGAGTTTCACAACTCATTGCATTTTATGCCTGCCGTGTGGGCAAGGATTTGAGAGTATGATACAGCGAAGGTGTGATGGTGATCTTGCCACCAGAAGGACCAAAGAACCAATGCGAGCTGTGCACTGAAGATTAATCAAAACGAATACCATGCCTATGTAATGGATATTTGAAATATGTATACATACATATTGTCGATGATTGTATGTAATATGTGTTTTTATTTGACTCTTTTACCTGGCAAACTTTTGTAACAACGTTGTAACCCGTATGTGCGTAAATGACTTTCCCTTATATTTTTATACTTTTAAATTATTACCTTGGTGAGAGAGTTTTTAAAACATCCTTCTCCAAACATTATAAAGTTACATGTTATTTAGTAAATGTGTACTTTGGTTTAAATGGGTTTTATTTTGTTTTATTATTGTTTCAAACATTTTGATATATGAGTTCGATTATTACCTTGACTAAAGAAATAACATAATATAAGGTAATCGTTGAATTCGGGTGTGACACCTCTGATCACTTGTTGATGGAATTTTAGGAGTCACGAACGTGATAGAAGCAATCACGAACATGACTGTCCTTCTGGCTAGGGCATGATTGAAGTGTTTGAGTCTAAATGTATCCAAGTGTGTTCCATATGCCATAACTTGATCATGTGCTTAAAGATATACTATGTTTCTTTGTCAATTCCTTTAGTAAACTTCCATGTGGATCATTAGCACTTGAACAAAAGGAGATATAAATATATGAATTCATAGTTCTTATAAAGTTATGCTAGAGCGGAAACGGAATGGATATGTTAATTGACTCTTTTATATGAAATGGCTTGAATGTATGTGTGATGATTTTGGTGGATTAATAAGGGAAATGTGAAGTTTATTAAGTGTTCATAACATTGTATGAATAAATGAATGTATGTGTGAATGCCAATTGTTTAGGAAAGTTGTCCATTTCGGTAAGTGTCGCTTATTAAGTTTCACGACTCATTGCTTTTTATGCCTGTCATATTGGCATGGACTTGAGGGGATTTTGAACGAGAAGGTGTGGATCATTTGGCTTGTTTCTAACTCGTACTCCAAGAATAGAAGAACCAAGGTGGGTTGTGCACTAGGGTTTATTTTGATCACATATCATACAAAGGCTTTGTATTAAATATTTGATAGTGCATTTATTTTGTTAGATTATAATTGAAATGGGATCATTTAGGTTCCTTTTCCTTTATAACCATAAGGATTTTGTAAACTTGATCATTTTTTGGATATCCCCTTTACAAACCTTATATAGTTTTAGTTAAAGAAATGAATATATATATATATATACATATATATATATATATATATATATATATATATATTATCAATTGTACTTTTCAATTATATTTCTTACCATTGTATTTCCAACTTGTTATTTCAAAATTTTCATTGTCAAATTCGGGTACCACTTGAGAAAAGTAAGTATAAATGAGAAAGAGTGGTAGTCGAATTTGGGGGTCACAAGGCATGCTTGCGGGACGGGACGAAACAGGGATCACAAATCTCCAGTTTCATCCCATAGTTCGGAGATTTTTTTTGAGAAGATCCAAACCCGTCCCGTAGATTGAAAATCTCAATTCCGTTCGTCTCAAAATTTTGAGACGGGACAGGACGAATATCGGGAATTTCGGGACGGAGAAAACGGTTCTAGAATGGGACAATGATCGGAGAATTTTTAAAATATTGCCTTTTTTACAAGAAGGAGGTGTTAAAATTCTCACATATAAGTGTGAAAGTTGTTCTATGAGACAAAAAAAAAAGTTAAGTCTGAAAAATGGTAACAACTTATAAAATTTTTAGTTGTAGTTCTAAACCAACAAAATTTTTCTTTCTATCTTTCTATTAAATCCTGCTCAAATTGGACAAATTCTTAGAGGCTCCAAAAATTGTTCCAAATCCTGTCTGATTTGTCTTATCTTTGTTGTCATTTAGCATTATATCCACATAAAAAAAGACCTCTAAGATCATTACTTGACTAGAGAAAGTTAAAAATTGAGTTTCATCGAATTGTTCCCTTATACTACAAATAGGATGCTGGTTACACTTGCATTACATATATCAAGTGTTTGATACTATAAATACTATTCAGCACATATTACCAGTACATAGCCCTTTTTGTAAGAACAGTAAACTTCTTAAATCCAGCACTAAATTTAATCAATCTTGAACCTCTCAGTAATATTAAATCCACCACTAATTAATATTAATATCTACGCTATCTGAAACTACATAATAATTGTAATGCCAATGTGCCATTTTTAAAAAAAGCAAAAATCTTCTTATTCAAAGGCCTCAACAATCTATATTGTCGCAACAATTCAAACTCAAGTATGTTCATTTATTGAAGGACATTTACTTGTTTATGTTTAAAGTAAGTTTTCTTGGCATTTAATCATTTTATTAAAGGTTAGTTCAGGCTCACATATGGACTCTGATCCTTTTTCGTTGGCTCTATTATTTGGTATTGAGTATTATTTTTTAATTTATAATTTAAATAATTATATTTATTTTTCGGTTCTAGTTTCGGCTCTTCGAGACAAAGTCAAAGTCAACGGATCTAGTTTGGTTCCGGTTCTAACGGAACAAGTCCTCGGGTCAGATAGAAAATCTCTGAGTCCCGTGAGTAGCCCTAGATTAAAGATTCTTATTTAAATAAGGGCTAACAAAAATTTAGCAAAACAAGTAATGTTGTTCAAAAAAAACGAATTCAAAATTTTGTAACAGCAATAATGTTTTTAATTGTTTAACATTTTTACTTCAATCAATAATAATTTTATTTTATTAAATTTGTTTAACGATTATTTCACAATCCGCAGCAACTTACAGTAGAAAAGTCTAGTTAATTAATAATTATAAATTATAACTCTAAAAAATTATTAATTTTGTTGTTATCACCATTAATAAAAGTCTTACTACTAGAAAGAACTTATAATTTTATTATCTTTTAAATCTTAAAAGAAAAAAAAATCTAACACACATATATGCTCTATTATATTATTACTTTAATTTGTTCATTCATAAATTAATATTTACGATTCTTCAATTTAATGTTTTTACAAATTCATTATTATTTTATATTCTTTTAGATTTTGTACAAATTTCAAGTAATGACTTAGTTGTTTATCAGTAATATTTATAGAAAAACTTATTGAATTCAACACTTAATTTTTAGTTATAAACAAACATATTTTATTAACAAATTAAGCATTGACCACTTAAAATTCAACACTTAATTTTCATTTTTATCAAACGGACCATTAGACTTTATACTAGATAACTATTAGCGCAATGCAGCAGGGTGAGATGTCGTAAATAATGATAGAATTAATTTTTTTTATGTTAATTATTTTATTGAAATTTAAAATTTAATAAAAATAGTTGTAATATTAAAAATAAAAATAAAATGAAATAATTTTAATTATTAAATATAGTATTATTATTAATGATTTAAAAATTTTCTTTATTGAATACATTTTCTTTATAAATTTGCATATATTACCTACATCGTTCTAAATGAAATCTTTAATCTAAATCTGTTTTTTACTATGAAAATAATAACATATATTTTGACTATGATAAATAAAAATTTAGAAAGATCATACACAAAAGCTAATTATTTGTGAATAAAATAAGTGTGTTAATATTTCTTCAGAATTCAATACATGTTATGAGTAAATTTATCTCTCTGTCAACTCAAAAGATTCGGACTACCATAAATTAAGCTCCAAGTTCCACCATTTGCTAAAAGATAGTACGATTGACAGATATGACACTATTTTCAAATAAAAAACAAATATTATTTGCAATTAAACGTGCAGGATGTGGCGATATAATATGTATTATAATTATATTAATTTATTAATTTGTGCAAATTATTTTATGTAAAAAAATTAATTGAAACACCAAAAATTAAACTAAATTTTGTTTAAATTTTTAACAAACTAGATTATATTTTCATATATGCACTCGCACAATTATCTAAACTAAATAAATTATCATTTTTTTTCTCAAAATTTCCAAATAAGCGTGTAATTTTATTTTTAAAACAAAAATACTTATTCATCTAATTAGTAAATGTTGTGTAGTAATCGCATTATGGAACAAAATTCCTACTAGAAAAATTATTTTTTAAACCATTATGATATGATTTAATATATGTCAATCAATTAAAACATATGGTATTATTTTTGCCTCAAAAATAGTTAATTCTGGAATTAAACACAGTATTATTATAATGGCATGTATATATATATATATTTTAATTTTATGATGATAATTAAAAAATATATTTTTATAAAATTTTGTCTGTGTAATTTTAAAATAAATTATTGTGTAAAATTATATATATTTAATCAACCTAAATAAATTATAAAAAAATTAATCAAACTATATCTATTTAGAATTTTTTTTAGTCACTTTCAAAAACAGTTGAATGTCTTTTTAATTTTTTATTCAAACAAAAATTCATATTTTTTAAAATTATAATATTTTGTTTTAAAATCACACTTTTTTTTTGTTGACTATCATTATTTATGGAACCAAAAAAAATTCTAAATAAGTATGTATTTGAATAGTTATAATTATTTCATTTTAATTTCTCTAACTATAATATATTTTCAAAAAAAATATAAGAATATGTTTGATTAATTAACCCAAATAGATTTATAATAAGAAGGCTTATCGAACTATATCTATTTAGACGTTTCTTTATAGAGTCACTTTAAAAAATAGTTGAAAGACTTTTTAATTTTTTATTCAAACATAAATTTGTATTTTTTAAATTATATTATTTTATTTTAGAATCAACCTATTTTTTGTTGGATACCTTTATTTATGGAAACACAAAAATAAAAAATTCTAATAAATATATATTTGAGTAGTTATAACTATTTTATTTCAATTTCACAAAAGTAATAAATTCTCAAAAAAATAAAATTATTACATATAAATTATAAAAGAGAAATATCGCATTAAAGCAGTAATAAAAGAGAAATACTTCAAGGTGCAAGCCTAAAACGTTGACTGGTCGTCTCCTCGGTGAGTATTTAGGGTAAAGTAACGACATTATGCTAGAGACATAGTGCATCATCATGTACGAGTGGGAGATTATAGCATCCGTCCATGATGTGTTATGAGGGACAATACAAAAAATTGTCATGTCTATATTTATATGCAATAAAAACCAAACTGCCATTCCATTTTTGTCCACTCCTTTATGGCTTTCAAAGGAGAGCACTTTGAGTTTAATACACTAATACACACCTTAGAGAGGTGGACAAGGGTTGGACCTAGTATATTTTTATATACTCGTGAAAAGAGCAAACAATACATTTTCGAGAAGGATTTGACTCTTGATGTAACTGCTGCACAATCAAACAAGTAAGTCTTGTTCATGTTAAATTACACTACTTTTATTTGTTATTAGTTAATCTCATTTAGTTCTGTTAAATGAATAAATTTAATTTGTTAGAAAATTACGCGATAGAAGGTATAATGCAAAAATAAGAGAACACACAGGAATTTACGTGGTTCGGTCCATTTGACCTACTCTACGGACAGAGAACAAGTTATTCTATCATCAGTCACCAAAAGGTGGAAGCCACAAAGGTTTACAAGAGAAAAGTACAAGTTACTATATATAGGTCTCACACAAACTTCATTTTAGACCTAGTATAACTCTACTACTCAAATAATATTTAACCAAATCTATATTACCCAAATAGAATAACTAAACCTATACTTCCAATGACACTCAATCTCTTTAAGAAATCAATTTAACCTGACAATTATCCTCCGTTGAGTTGATTTCTTTTCAACACCGTTACTAGAATAACTTCCTACCACATCCCTTAAGGGTCTCGAGCTCTACCACACAGAACCAAGTCCAAGTCGGACTTGCCAAGGACACCACCATGCCCTTCAAGATCCATACCTAGCACGCGACCATCTTGCACCATTCTTATGTAATCATCAACACTAATTCTTTGCAATGGCTAACTAGCTGCTTCTCACAATGAATCTCATTGATTGATCTTTCCCTATTCCAGAGTCTCAATCCAAACTCCACTCGCTTTCCTACAGAACTCACAACAGATTTTCAAACATTGGCAACACAAAGCTACCAATCAACATTAACACCATAGGACCTATGAACATCTGAATAAATCTAGCACTATCCTAGAAACCAAACAACATGCTTGGCCAAAGCACCCACAAAAATCAAATTTCTTGGTTTTCTCCCATGCACATAGCTATTCCTTACATGTTCCACCTCCTTGTAGTGATAACCCATCAAATTATATCCCTTTTGTTGTCCATTCTTCTGTCACTGTGAACTGATAACCCAGAGCTTCCATTGTCTCCCCTGGAATTGAAATCACATCAATTCTATAGACAACACATTTGTAATATCACTTATAGAAATTTCCTTACCCTTCACGATAGTATCCACAAATTATAGAAATTGTCCTTACCCTTCATGAAAGTATCTACAAATTCTCATAAAACTCAGACAGATAATACAATAAAAACATAGTTTAATCCTCATTATCAAGCATGACCTCAACACCTTAATTCAAATCTAATACATTTCTATTAAATTTACCAAGATGTTCCCATACCTGCATGTCTTCGTTCATTTTTAAGATATACACTGACCTTTTCTGATAAAGTTTCTTTGCCAGGGATCTCTTCTGACACATACCCTCTAGCCTCTGCTACAATATTTTCATCAACTATCTCCCTCAAAACTTTTTCTTCTAGACTTTATAGAATAACACCAATCTCCATCACGACTTTCTGCATCGTCGTCAATTCCAGCGGTAACTTCTCTTCACCTTCAATTGCTCCCATGGAACACGCCCATAGCTCTGATACCACTTGTTAGGAAATTACGAGATAGAAGGTATAATGCGAAAACAAGAGAACATATAGGAATTTATGTGGTTCGGTCTATTTGACTTACTCCACGAGCAGAGAACAAGTTATTCTATCATGACTCACCAAAAAGTGAAAGCCACAAAGGCTTACAAGAAAAAAGTACAAGCGACTATTTGTTACGTTCTCATTGCTCTCTCATTGATCTTCTCTATCTGTTACGTTCTCATTAATGTTGACACTGATGTTTAGACAATGCTGCAAAAAGTTCATGAAACCATTGTTGCTCACCTTGCTTATGAACTCGTGTATTGTTTTTAGTTTTATAGAATGAATAATTGTGAACTTTTTGTTTGAATTGTTTATAATTTATTTAATCAATTTTATGTGCATCTTTATTTATTTGTTTGTTTTTATTTAATTTTATTTTTTAATAATTAAGTTTTAGAAATCATAAAAAGTATTAAAAAAATAAAAAGTTTGGTTGTTAAAAAATAATTAACAACCAAATATAATACCAATAACGAAGAATAATGTGGTGGTTATAGAGTAATAACAACCACATGGTTGGTGGTTGTTAGTTTCAATTAACGGCTGGTGTGTTATATTAGCGACCAAAATGAAAGTTTTTAACGAAGGTAAAAACGACTGTTAAAACTTTTTAACGACCAAAATATGTTCCTCGTTATAAGTTTTTATGACCAAATTGGAAGCATTCGTAAATGATATTTTACGACTGAAAGTCTTGTGTTCGTTAAAAACTCTTAACGAGAAGCGCAACAACGAGGGGCAAAGAGGGAACAAAATGTGTCTTTAAAGATAATTTACGACCGAAACTCCACTTTTAACCACCAAATATTCCCTTGATATAGGCTTTTTTTGTAGCACACTGATTTGTGGTTGAGAAAAGATCTAGTACTGAATGAGCATTGGTTATGCATGTGACTTTACTGGTCCCGTGTTAGTCCATCCTCACATTTGTTCCCACAATTCATCGATCTTCTCGACAAAGAAAATAAACAACACACACATTATCTTTCTTAGGCCATCTCCAATCACATACTTAAAAATACAATATTTTTACTAAAAAATACAGCAACTACAGTGTTTACTCTATTTAACTCTAATTAGCTATACTCTATTTCTATCACTAAAAAGAATATTCTAAGCATATATTCATATATAATTTATTTTTTAATTAAATCTAACAATCAAGTAATCAATATAATTATTTTACGTATAAAATACCATTTAAATATCAATAAAACATTAATACATAAAAATATTATTTTTAAAAGATACATAAAAAAAAATTACATTAAAATTAAAATTTAAAAAAATATTTCAATAATTAAAAAACATAGACAAACATTAACACAAATACAAAAACAAACATTACGATAATTAAAGACGAATACAAATATTAATTAAAAACAAACATTACAATAATATTATTTATTTATTATATTAAAATTATTTAAAAATTATAATATTAATTATATATTTAATTAATATTTAAAAATTAAAAAAATTAATTTACATAATTTTAAAAAAAATAAAAAAAGAAAAGAAATTGAATGGCGTAGCCAATAGGGATACGCCATTCGGGGTGCAGTAAAATAGTGGAATGGAGGGGTCCGATTGGACCCCTTCACCCACGCCAAAGCAACTCCACCCACGCTAAATTGGCGTGGGTTGGAGTTGCTCTAAGTCAAATCACTTCAAATTTTTCATGCATTCAACCAATCATCTAACTAAACATTCAAGCAAAAATTTGTGTAATAATAACTAAAAATAAATAATTATATATAAAGAATTGTTAAAAAGTATAAAATATTTAATAATAATAAAATAAATATGACATAAATATTAAAAAAAATAGACATATTAAGTATAGAAAAAAAATTATACAAATATATGGAGATGAACTATTGTCGAATAGCTGATTGCTTCGCACAACTGTTTGGAGACCAGCACCTGGTCGTTATTGGCGACGTTCAGTATCCATCGAAATATGGGCTGGCCCTGACTGACAAAGTGTATTGTCACGTCGTATGTCTTGAGGTAACGTAAAAACAAGAGCGTCCATATGCATAACCGCATGATAACATTGTAAAATTTTACTAATGTTTTTTATGTTTAATGTTATGTTTTAGTTACGTGAACCTTTCATGATAATATTATATTTTTATAATATTTACTTCAAATTTTCTAATATATTTATTTTTAATTTTATACAATATTAATTTATTATAAGTGACAATTATTTTGGGACATGTAAAGTACTATTTTGTGATAAATTTGGTCAAATATATTGAGAGAGAGAGTTAACTCATGTTAAAAAATATATAGTGACAAATTTATTTTCATTAATGATATGCATATTTTAAGACAAATAATTTCAATCTTTTATTGAACGTATCGTGACGAAAATATTTTTACAACTTATATTTTGTCACAAAAAATCATAAATTCGTTCAATTTAAATAATTTATTGTGAAAAAATTGATATTAATTAGGTCAAAGTCAGCATATATTTGTGATAAATATTTTATCACAATTTGTGACCATAATAACAACTAAAAGTTGTCACAATAATAATATTGTGTTAAAAAGGATTTATTGTGACAAAAAAATTTATCACGACGACTTTTTTTCAATGGACTAATATGCAAATTTAAAGAATGAAACACTTAGTCAGCAAGCTTGAATTGCGGACATGTCACTGCCAAAAATTCCTGCACTAAATTAACTTTGTCAGCCATTTTCCGCAACCATCAAATGTGGTTAATTAAAAACAACCTCCTTAAATTTTAATATGAGGCCAATGAAGAGGAAACTCAACGAGTCTCCTTCTTTATTTTACTAAAACTGCACAATTTACGTAAAATAAAAACTGTTTTTACTGAATAAATCAATAACTCAGATTATTTTTACTGTATCAGACGATCGAAATTCGTTACCTCAATGAGTCCCATCAAAAGTAAAAGTCCACTCAACCTTGTTCTAGGAATTACTTTTTTCAACATCCATGAAATGGGAAATATATTTTCTGGTGTATCTTTATTGGTCAAAAGCCCCCATACCTCTCAAGCTTAGTGGAATAGAACAAATATGATTTACTTATTCCCACGAGAAATCAAAGCCAACTTAACCTCATCCCCCACTTTCAAACTACACACACACAAATCAATCACTCGTAAGTCAGTAGTTTCTTCCGTCAGAATTGTATTTTCAAACGCACCCAAAAATCCACATTCATTAACCGTCTCCAATGACCCTAACATTGGGAGCACCTTCATAATATCAGACCAAATGAAACTCACCAAGCCTAGCATCAAGAAAGTATCTAGCTTTATAAACACGAGTTAAAAGAGATTCAGGTGTTGTTAATAGTCTCCAACCTTGCTTAGCTAGTAAAGCTAAATTAAATTCATGGACTTCGAAACCCCATCCCTCCAACCACTGCACCCCACGGAAACGAATTCATTGTCCGTTCGAGCTTTGCACATATCTCCTTAGGCAAAAGATATACACTTATAAGGTGAATGGGCATGGCTTGGGCAGCCGCTTTTAGAAGAACTTCTTTGCATGCTAGAGACACCTTCATTCTATAATTTACCCGGTCTCTCATATAAGCAAACACAACCTTCTTGCTTACCTTACCTTTCACTAATGTCTCTACATTTCTGCTAAAACATATCGACGATTTCGAGAAGTTAACCTGCTACCCTGAAGCTCTTTCGTATCTCTGTAAGATCTCCTGGACTGATCTTGCTTGCGTGCAATAGGCCTTCTAAAATAAGAAACAATGTCAGGCAAAAAAACAACATACGAGTTAATAGAGGGGCAGATGCTGAAACCTTACACCCCTGTATATCACCCCTCCTTTCAACACATTGGAGCAACACTGACAATCCTTCGATACACAAGATAAATAAATATAGGAACACGCGAGTCCCCTCTAAGACATAATTTGCTCAAGTTACTCATCCCCATCATCACACATCCCTTGATAGCAAACCGTAATGACGCACATCATACTTAACTGAAACCACTTCTTAGCAAAACCCAACGCCTTCATAAACATTCCCAAATAGATCCATTCCACCCTACAAGTTTCTTGTTTAAGTAATTGTAGTAATAGTTAGGCAGTAGTAGAACTTCCTAATCAATCGAAAGATTTTGTAATAAAATTCGGCACATTGTTCTATCAATGCAGCTATCATATTGGGAGGATCTTAGCAGCGGATTTGAACTCCACAGATAATTTCTCATACTAAAATGTCGTCTTAAATAATTTTGAAGTTAAAGTTTGATTATTTAGTTGCAATATCTTACTACTGCGTCATGTGAACTTCAACATAAAATAGAAGAAAGCTCAAATAAAATGAAAAGAACAATCAACAGAATATGAGAGAAGCGAACGAAACGACTTTCAATCAGCCCACTATTAAAAAAGTGTGAAAACTCACTCATTTTCAGAAATTCCAATTATTCTCTTAAACCCTGGAAAAAAACTAGAAGAAGATTCTTCCTTTCCTTGATACACATACTCCTCAATCAGTTCTTTAACAGATCTTGCGGACAATGGATGAAAATTAACACCCCAATCGTTAATAAACCCTTTAACCAAAACCCACTTCTCGTCTTCACCCATTTTACTCCATTTTCTCTTCACTTCACCTTTCTCTAATCCCATAAATTGACACAACTCATTGAACAGCAATTCTCTGCTTTTACTCATAGCCTCCTCTTTTTGCACCATTTGGGTATTTAGTTTGACCACTTCGGCGGTAAAATCTGACGCAAGATCAGCACCACTTGAACTGTTTGTGTTCTCGGAACTGCAGTGGGTTTGTAGGGTTTTGTTTGGTCTGGTTGTGATGATAAAAGATGGTGAGCAAGGTTGGAATTTTTGGAAATGGTGGAGAGCATTTGGGAAAACGAAGTGGGGGCTTAAAGACATGTTGTGATCCCTTAGGGCAACTCCAATGGAGCCCCTAATCCCAAAATTTGGGATCAAAAGGGTTCCAATGGATCCCAAATTTGATCCCAAAATTTGAAATCATGAATAGTGTGATCCTTAATTAGGGATCACACTATTTATGATCTCAAATTTTGGGATCAATATATTTTTTATTTTTTATAATTATTTAATTTTATTAATTATATAAAATTATAATAAAATTTATATTAAAAATAATTTATATTTATAATTGTTATTAAATTTTATATTTATTTTTTAATGATAAAAATATACTTTTAAGTAAAATAATTTATTATAAATATAAAATATAATATGATAAAACATATTAAATACAAATATTTAAAATATGAAATAAAAATGTATATAGTAATAATAATAATAACAATAATAATAATAATATTAAGAAAACATAAATAAAGACAAAGAAGCTCACATTGTACTTAGCAATGCATTAATTAAGCACTTGTGGGAGGAATATACTAATTTAGAGGGTTGATGAAGTTGATGCAGTGACATTTAATTTTCTTAAAATATGAAGTTAATTAATAAAATGAATAATAATTAAATAATAATGTCAATTCAAA
>CANYCX012180399.1:0-13031 GCA_948193385.1 Breynia disticha f. nivosa | reverse complement strand
AAAAGCAAGGCTTAAACCTTATGTAAACCTTAATACAACTTACCTTATTAACCTATGATGATGGTTGCAAGAATTCAATCCCAAATCACTTCCTTCAAGCACAAACACAAGTTTTCTCACTTTTCTAACCTTCTTTCATGTTTTTTCTGCAGCTGGAAATGAATATAAGCTTAAGGAATGATCTTGCCTCTTCAAATCGATGACTTATATATTTTTTTCCCAGAATCAGTAGACTACACGTGGTGGGCAGCAAACTACATATTGTAGTGCCCACCTCACGTACTTTGCTGCCACCGCACGTACTTTGCTATTTTCAGCATTTCTCCTTTTTCTTGGTTATTTCACATGACCCTTATGTCAACCTTCAATCAACCTTCATATACCTAAATATAATCATTTATTTTTCATCATTTCAATAAGAAAAATCTTATTTTCAATAATCATTTTCCATAAAAATAATTTCCAGGATGTTACACTTACCTTTACACTTGGGATTAAATTTCTAGCAAAAACATTGTAATTCTTTGCTTCTTGAAGTTGTTGAACAAAAATTAGGGTTTATGAATCCACCTGCTTGCTTCCTTCAACTCGGTTTTCGAATGAATCTTATCAGAATTGAAACTGCTCGATAATTCCAATCAACACGACCTCGAGCACGGGTCGTGCCATTTGGTCGTGCTGTGAAATTTCAGTACGATTTCCTGTTCTGTCGTGCACGGTATTGTTCTGCATTTAATTCAACACGAGGACGTGCTGATTTTTCAGGATGAGCACGATGTCGTGCTAATCATCCCCCATAAGCACGAGGGTGTGCTCATGTTCGTACTGTCTGCTGATTTTTTCAAATGTTTCCTAAACCGATCCGATTGGATCCGAATAAATGCAGTTTTTATTTTATTTTAAATCATACAATTTCTAGGATGTTACAATCTATCAGTCCTTTATCTCCTGCCAACAATCCCTCATAAAAATATTGTATCAACAATTGCTCAGATATTCCATGGTGTGGATACCTTGTGCACAACTTCTTGAACCTTTCCCAGTACTCACAAAAGGATTCTTGCTCATTCTGTTTAATTCCACAAATTTCTTTCTTGTAATTAGCAACTTTCGAAGCAGAAAAGTACTTGTCAAGGAACAAGCATGCCATATTTGTCCATGCATTGATTGACCCTAGTAGTACATAGTATAGCCAGTCTTGTGCCACATCTTCCAAGCAAAATGGGAAAGCTCTTAACTTAATCTGACCTTCATCAACTCTCTGTGGTCAAAAACTTTGGCAGACTATATGGAATTGCTTCAAATGCTTATGCGGGTCTTTATCTGCCAAACCATGAATCTTAGGCAACAAGTGAGCTAGACCAGATCTAAGTTCAAAACCTACCTATAGAGGCTGATACTGAATGCATAGATGTTGTTCATTTATAGGTGGATGAACTAACTCTCAGAGTGAGGGTTCAGCATTCTACTATCGTGCTGGTGTTGCAACTCGTTGATTAGGATTATCACCCATACTATGTTCTTGCAAATTTTGCTTCACTTTTGTATCCGAATCAAGTATAGTACAAAAAGAAATTTTCTTGGCAATTTGTTGTTTCCTTTGTTTGGTTTGCTTTTGTAAGAACTTTGCAATTGTCTCAATTTTTGGGAAGTAGAACTACGCATACACACAAATATACCAAAGAGGGTGAAATCTAGTTGAAACAAAACAAACGAAAATAAAAATAAACAAACAAAGATAAAAATAAAATTAACTATCAAACGATTAATTTAACACTGGTCCTCAGCAACGGCGCCAAAATTTGACAGCTGTTGAGACAGACAAATATAAAAAGCGCACTCTGAGAATATATTGTGTATAGTGTAAGTGAAGTTGAATCCACACATACTAGTAAATTAATTGTTTGAAGGCTAAAATGAATAAACTAAAATGGTGAAAAGTTGTATTAATGAAGGATTTAAGCTAAGATGGAATAAAAATTAAATGAACTTACTAAAATGGCAAAATTAAAATCAAATGCGAAAATCAAAGGAAGTAAAAACTCAAATAATAAAATCTAGTCAAGATATTTTTTGGATTAATTCATTAGTTTGATCATTGATGCTAAAGGTTAATTTATTGCAACTTAATAAAAAAGGTTATAGAAACGGACAAATGCTCAAGCGTCTAATTTCTACTTAGCTTATCGATATTCTCGAGACACCTCGATCGGAATTTTTTCTAGCCAAAAATTAACTCCTGAGACAACCCGATAGAATTTAATTTCTTGACTGCATTAATAATTATAGAAACTCAATTCCTGACTAACAAATTCTAGACTCCTAGATTCATTTAAGCTGGATTACTCAATTCCATTAATAATAAGACAACACTCCATTCACATTATTATTAAATCGCTACCAAATTGTCAAGAAAAATATAAAAACCCACAATTCTTAACTAGCAATATATTATCACAATAATTAAATCAATGGAGCATCTCAGCCTAATTACTATGACAATAACAAAACCTAATAAAATAGGAATTGAATAAATATTAAGATTTAATAATTAAATTCAACACAAAAGTCTCACAAATAATGAATTAATCCCAAAAATATCTCAACTAGGGTTAAGTTTTAGTTTAATATACTTAGTCTAACACAAATCATAATTGCAAAATTGAAATATAGAGTAAAAATACCAAAGATCCTTTAAGAAATAAAGAAAACGCTAAGAATCAACTGTCCAAATCGTAATAGCGTTGGAGAAATAGGAGAATAGATTTTCCTCCCCGTGAAACGTGGTGGAATGGAAGAAATCTCCAAGAAATCAACACTGTGTTGGAGAAGAAATGAAGGAATTGAAATAGCAGCCTTGAAAATCGAGTGAGTCTTCAAATTGTTGAGAGATGTGAATAATGGTTGCCAATGATGATTCCTATATGTGGATAGGTTTATTTTTTGGTCCTCTTTGGTCAAAAGGCACTTTATCAACCCTACAAGGCTGTTGGACCCTGTGTTTTTAATGTCTTGGGCGAGTGGATCTGCTTCTTTAAAGTCGGTCCTTGTTTTAATTGATGTAGATGTCAGTCAGTGTTTTCCTTATAATGGCATGCTTGTGTCGTGCTCCTCTATTTCAGACCTGATGCTTTTTCAACCCGTTAATCCTTTTTGCCTTTGATCTTTCTTTCCTCAGTTATGCACAAAACAAACCTAAATCAAACCAATAAATTTGTAAACACTTGAATCACACAATTACGCCAAAAACACTAAATGCGACATAAATATGCACAAATAACGACATGAATTATACCTAAAATAATGTCTAAAATACAACCCATCAAAGATATAACTCAGTGTTTAAGTCTTTCATTACTGCGCTGAAGTTACTATCAATACATGTATCAATTTGATATGAATCTACACTACGATGTTCAGGAACCTCATTTGCCTCATTTTCATCTTTTTCCAAAATATCATTAACCTATTTGTTTGACATTATATCATGTATTAATCCTTGCACATCATCTTGAGAATTCCTAATAAAATTAGGTCTTTGAATACCCTGTTGATTTGAGCTAGAGGAAAGATCGAATTCCTGTGGACTAGAAATTTCAAAATCTTTCACCATGATAAACCCACATTGTGTAGCCCTTTAGAAAACTATCACATATCAAGTGTACTTCTGCATCATCATAAGTTTGCTTAATACTGTTGCCGCATGTTTTACAAGGACAAAATTTTATTGTCATCAAATGCATGATGAAAAGTAAAATTTAAAAATTGCGTTACACCAAATTTATATTTATGACTAACTCGATCTTTAAACATTCAAGTCTTATCCATCTAGAAGAGAATGGAAAAATTAGAAGGCATACAAAGTGAATAAATAGATTAATAGAAAAAAAAAATTACTTCTGTAAAATTTATATTGATTTGGAAAATCAATCTAGCAATCCAAGATTATAATTGCGAGTAAAAAGTAGAAAATATCCACTTGATTGTCATGTCTTGTATAATCGTATTTAGATTTCAAAATTAAGAAGTGATTCTACCTCTGTCTATTTATCTCACTTGTGAAATATAATCAGCATATTTGACTCCAATTAAAAGTCTAATATCTTCAATAGCAAGTGATTTAATTTAATAAAAATTCTATTTTAAATTTTATATTTGTATATAGATAGTCACAAGCTCAGTTGATGGCATAAGCCACTAAGGCCTATGCCTAGCGCTTCGTTAAATCGAGGGCCTTTCGGGAAGAATTAATTTAAATTTATGTAGTTATAATTTTAGGAAAAGCAATATGTTGATGAATATTTTTTTTAATTTATGACCATATTAAAGTAAACAACAAGATAAATAATGACTCAGAATATTTGCTAACACCAAATTTTTTAGATAAATTTATGTCAACTTAGTCAACTAATTTAGCAATATTTACAAAACAGTTCGTATATATTTTAATTTTCATATTCTTTCTATTTTGGACATTATTTGGACAACAATAATCTTATATTCTGCTTATTAAGTTAAATGTATATAAATTGAAATTTTGAAAAAAAACTCATTATTGACATTATAAAACCTTAGTATTCATGGGCTTTTATGTATTTATGAAAGGTCATCTTTTGTATTTACAAATTAAATTATTTTCTAAACTTAATAAATAGTTTAATTTAAAATTTCATTTGTAAAATATAGAAATAATTAATATTTTATAAAAATATTAAACCGTTAAATTAAAATTTTTCTTGAGCCACAATATTTTTTAAGACGGTCCTGGATAGTCATATGTCTATAAATTATATTTTTATTGTTTATTATGTAATAGGAATTTTAGAAGGCAATTAATTTTATTGTTATTATTTATTTAAATTATAAAATAATATGTTAGCAATTCTTATTTGTGAATACTCTATAAGGATTAACCAAATCTAAATTTGGAATGTTGGTTTGCATGCACAAAATTGTAGGATTGAGCAAGAAATTGTAGGATTAGTTACGAAGGTGGGAAAGAATGTGAGAAAGGTCAAGGTTGGAGACAGCGGGTGTGTGTAGGATGTGGGGTTTGTTTATTTTGATCATTCGATGCTTACAATAAACACATTGAAAATTACTATCCCAAAACTATTGGCACCTATGGTGGCATCAACACTGACGGAACAACCACATATGGTGGCTACACAGATCACACGGTTGCTAATGATTATTTCATACTTCATATACAAGAAATTTGCCACTTGATGTTGTTGCCCCTCTACTTTGAGCCGGGATTTCAGGTTATAGTCCATTGAGGCATTTAGGATTGGACCAAACAGAAATACATATAGGAGTTGATGGCTTTGGCAAACTTTGTCATTTGGCTATTAAATTCACATAAGCTTTAGGGGCTAAATACACTGTGATTAGTGCATCCCCTGGCAAAAAAGGAGAGGCATTGAACAACCTTGGTGCTGATTCATTTTAGTTAAGTTGTAATGAAGAAGAATTGCAGGTGTTTTTTTAATGTCTAGCTAGTTTTGTGTTTTCCATTTCCTCAATATTAGTTGAGATTTTTACGTTAATGTAGGAGTAGGAGTAGGAGGATTTAGCTAACATATAATACATTTGTGACCAATTCTTATTTTACTAATTCCACAAAATATCAACAAAATGATAGATTTTTCTTTATTTTTCCCTAACAAAAGCCACTTATGTGTAGCTAAAGTAACTGATTGATGAACAACTTTAGTTATAAATATTTTTTAACATTAACTTATTTTTTATACTTATTTCATAACAATAGTTCAATTTATTTTTCTATTGATTAGTCTGAGTTAAATTTTTTTTTTTGCTCTTTGGTATTTGATTAATTACTAAAAATTTTAATTTTTTGTAAGGCTTAAGCATGTTTGTAAGAACGTCAAACACTGGTAAAAAGCGAGAAGATTCATTATCTGTGAAAAGTCGAAATATCGAAATCAATGTAAATAAAGATCCAAAAGATGAAGGCTATATATAAACGACTCCAGTGTTGTTTGCAAATGTACAGTTGCATGTTGAAACAAGCAAAACACAAGTTCACTCAATTAAAGATCATAAATTTAACATTGATCTAAATGAATATCCAAATGAGGACGAGTATATATCGTCAATACAAGACTTTGAACTATTTAAAAGAAAATTAATGAAAATTTGGATACCTGCACTTTTAGAAAACTGTTCAAATTATTTGCATAATTATTTAGTTTTTCACTAATAAGATATTTGCAGACATTAAAATCAATATTTAAGATATCGTGATTTTCTATCATTGTTTATCTATATAATCATAATTAATAACAAATATTATTGAAATTTATGTTTCAAACCACTATGAAATGTGCAATAATACTTCACAATCATATCGATTATTTTTATTTCTAAACCATTACAAATCATGCACAGGAATTATATGACTTTGTTATTCATAAAATTATGTCTCAATTATTTTATAACATTATAATAATAATTTTCGTAAAACAATGTAAGGGCAACCACTATAATATTTGGGGCAGTTTTTCAGCCCGCCCCAACAAAATAACAAATCTAATGAATTTGGGGCAGATGTTAAAACCTCCTAAAAAACCGCCCTTGTAAACCCCTTTTGTAGTGTATATATAATGCGGCAATATAAGAAAGAAAATTATTATAGATGACATTGTTGTCATTTGTTTCTTAAGACTATATATATGAAAAGATGATCTTTTAAAAATAGTAATTCTGTAAATTGACCAACTTATCTCATACTAAGTTGGACTCTAATATAACACTATGCTTCCGAACCCGACACTCATGGTGACCCATTCTAAAACGGCCCACTCTAGGCCTAATCCTTGGTCGCCCCATCGTGACGTGGGCTTGTTCCACTCAATGGTAGTTCTAATACCAATTGTTAATTTGTTATGAAACAACAACGTGGAACTCATCCTTAAAAACCAGTTTGTAAGGAGAAGGTGCCTTATGGGTTATAAATCACCAACCAATTCCATACTTGATTGATATAGGATCACAAACCCAATTTATCCCATACTAAGTTTAACTATAACATATTTTCAAAAACATGGCAACAAAAATTCTTAAGACATGACTAGTTTAAATAAATATTCATAAAAGATAATGGGAGCCAGGAACGGAGAGACCATAATTCGATCCCTATCCTGCTTAATGTCATTCTTAAATTCCAGCTATATGGCTTGCTTGAACATTACTCATCCAATAACTATATATATATACAGTTTCAGACGCTCGAACTAATCTTTACCTGTGACAATGGTGAAAACTAGAAGCAAAATGACTAGAACTAGATAAAAAAAAAGATAAGAATGTAATAGAAATATCAGTAAAGCGCAAATTTGTATGAGGATAAATGTTACAATTTTTTTTTATATTTTCTGCTTTTAGGTGAAGAAAAAAAATCTGAATTTTGAGAAAAAATGGTGACAAAAAAGCATTTCCTTTATAAGGGTAATCTCAAAAATATTTATTAAAAATGAGTGTTTATGATAAAAACCACATGTAAGAATTGAAGAAAAAAGGTCATGTCAAAACCCAAAAATAAATGAATTATGCGGCCTTATCTGAAACACCCCACCAAATACTCTGAATCTCAGTGTGTATTTATGGCAACGATAGATGGCAACTATCCCAGAATCCAGTGTTACAATATTATTGGTTTGATTTCATGTAACATACATTGCTGCTCATAGCCATAGCCCTGCATGGGGTACATTTTTATGAACATGTTCAGGGCTAAACTTCTCATTCTGTATCTGTGTTATCAAGCACTGCTAAATCTAAACCGAATTGAACTAAGGATGATGCTTGAAGAAAGAAACAACTTGATTATAAACAATATCATTGGCGTTTACCGCCATAATGAAATCAGCATGAGCATAATCCTTCACGTATTGAATGCTAAGCTTGTCCACATCGTGAAACTTCAGAATGTCAAGTAAATTCTGAACGTCCCGCACATCGGAGAGTGCATCTTGCCCTCCATAGCTGATGAAGATAGGAATGTCTGAGGGGATGTTAGATAGGTTATACCGTGGTGGTCTTGCTTCTCCATAGTGCATTATATTGTACTCAGGA
Source organism: Breynia disticha f. nivosa (assembly GCA_948193385.1). NCBI lineage: Eukaryota > Viridiplantae > Streptophyta > Magnoliopsida > Malpighiales > Phyllanthaceae > Breynia > Breynia disticha. The sequence continues at coordinate 4,934 of CANYCX012180399.1, read as the reverse complement.
TTTCCATAGTTGTACTTTGATAACACCCCATCTCGGACCGCTGCAATTTCATTTGTCTGGTCAGAAATTCTTAACTGTTAGAGATTATTTGTGTGATGATTCATTCACTTACTTTGAGCTAGGTGTACCATGTTCTTTGTCGATGTTGGTTGAGGTTCGTTCTTCAGAAAAAGCTCAACAGTTGAAGCATTGAGGCAACAATTCTTGCCTTGAATCCACAAAACATAATTTCACCGTCAGGGATTAAAATCCTATGCTGATTGAAGTTAAGAAGAAATCAATACCAGTAATGGCAACGAATAAATCGTAGCAGTCCACCCCAGGATAAGCACACAGAGCTTTCAGAAACTGAGCTACCTCTTTTCTGCCAAAAAGGCAAAACAAAGACGTTAATTCAGCAGAATGATCTTAGGTTTTGGTGCTCAACCAACTTAGATACCTCAACTTGGCTCGAGTTGAATGACTTACCCTTTAGGATTAAACTCAGCAAGGCCGAACAATGTAGTGATCTGTTGGAAGAAAACATTATTTCTTCAGTATAAGTAACATGTTTACATCATTACCAGTAAGAAAAATATATGGAAAACGTGTACGTAATACCTCGCCAACGAAGGCTTTAGCGGCAATAACGCCAAATGCAGTTTCCATGTGGCTCAAGTAAGCAATGGGGCTCAAAAATACAGCTGACTTTAGCTTGTCTGCTAATAACCCTTCTGACATGGACACCAATGCTATTAAAGTTCCCTGTCAAATTTGGCGTTGTCCATGTAAATTCCATGAATACTATTTGTTTTTTTTACTGTATGGGAAATGTCATGGAGAAATTACCAGGGAATGCCCAACATAATGCATCTTCTGCCCTGTTTGGTCGAACACAAAGTCAAAAACAGCTGGGAGATCATACATAACTAGTTCATCCCATGACCAATTCCAATATTCCTGTTTCATATGTCAATACAGAACACCAGATTCATTAAAGGCTGAGATTGAAAATGTGGTTGTGAATTTGCAATGTCATTAATTAATTTGGTGAAAAGATAAAGAAGAGGAGAATGACATTTTGAGTAGGCTGGAGAGAAATATGACGGTTGCTAAACCTGGTTCCTCTACTATTGGCAATCCAAACATCAAAACCTTTATCAGCTAAAATCAAAGGTAAATCCTGCTCTGGTGGATTCAGAAGCCATGTCATTCCATCCTGCACCACCCAAATTATCCAACCAAGTTACTGCATTTAATCTGAAACAGCCAAAAATCTTTGTACATACTTAAAGTAGGTCACATGCATGATTATATGGTCCAAAGAGAACACTAACAAACAGGTCTGAGTTCCATTCCATGTGTCCAAGGAATAGAAGAAAATGGTTGCCATGCTTTCTGTGCCTGTGCCGGTGCGTCGTTCGGTGGACCATGTCAGGTCATGAAATCACGCAGTTCGGAAATGTTGGTGGAAATTTTAGACTGTTCAATGCGGTGTGCTCAAAGCATGTATATATATTATCTAACATCGAAATTGTTCTATTGAATTTTAATTTTGATCCTTTTTTTGTTTGATAGTTTCGAATGTTGAAAAGAAATTTAGGAAGTCGAATGATGATGTCACTTATTGGATTGATCGGTAAGCTAAGACCTGCAATGGCTTATGATAATCTGGCACCTCTACATACAGTTCCAAAAAATTACAAACGACTTCCTTCTGTATAAGGTGATGTTTGATGCAACTTAGCCTAACTTATGACCTCAATGGGCTACAAATCTAGTATGAATAAATGCATGGACCATATAATAATTATATAGATTATGGAGTAGCTAGTAAGTGGGAAGAAATAAAGGCAGAGATTGGTGGTGGCAGATTTCAAACTGCTTTGTGGATTATTTCAATTGCTTAAGAAATGGTCTTCCCTGCTTTTGTCGCTAAAAGAAAGTTCAGTAAAGATGGCATTATCTTTTCAATGAGCTTTTTATCTATGCGTGTTCAAATAATCAATCTAATTCTATTCTTTCCATGGAATTTTGGCTAGTTTCTGAGAAAATAACTCATTCCTTGTAAAGTTTGGTCGAGTGACGCCAAGAAAACTCATGCCTAATGAGTGTTGTTGGGTTTTGTTGCGTAAATCAAGCCTTAACTTTTAAGATGACGCCTTCACTTTCGGTTTTATACACAACAGTTTCGATTCATTTCGAATACATGAATCATGAGATACTTCCCAATGCACTCACTTCCCTACATCACTTTAATATATTTGCTTAATCTGTCAGTTACTTTCTCCTATGTTTTTATATTCCAATTAACTTTATTAATTATGGCAGTTTCAGGTACTACTTCTGTTCCACAATATTTATCTGAAGCTTCTATATCAAAATTTCAATGAAAAGCTGACCAAAGATTGGCCTTATTGTCTTGCAATATATACTTGAACGATAAAATGAAAGAATATAAACGGAGGTATAAGTATTACCACAATGACACCATGTTGAATCAACACTGGCTGCCTGTTGCCACCACCTCCCACCCGTCCTTCCGGTATTCTTTGAAGGCTAAGAATGTAGCCATCTTGAGTTGTAACCTGCAGTGATTTAATGTTTAAGTTGTCATCTCCAGTTTTCGTTCAAATTTAATCATGATAATATGTAAATTAATGCTCTAAAATACCTCAAACTCCTGGCATTTGTAACCAAATTTTGCAACAGAAGAGGCACATAAACAATCCGGGCAAGGATCCACTGCAATATGACCTTTAGTAAAGCGACTCCGCCCAGCGCCATGTGCTCGTTGAGACATGAACATGACCATTAGGACCAAGCTATAAAAAAAGCCATAGCCATGGCGAGCCATAACTTGTATTGCTGGTTTTGGTGGTGTGGAGGTGAGAGTGAAAGGTTCAAGACAAGACCCTTTATATGATAAGAGAACGGGGTGTATAAAAGTGGGAAAAGGGGTCTGATTTCAGTCTCTTAGTTTTTTTTTTTTCCCTACTTTGTCCACAACAGACTGATGAGATTACTTGGCTTCAATTTTCACGTTATGGCTAGTGGCAGAGAAATGATATGTGGGACCTTATAAAGAGTCTTTATAAACTAGAATTATGAAGTGTAAGTATGATGAACATAACTGTTACAAAAATTATGATAATACAGCTACCAATCCAAATAAAGAGAAGAACATATGGAAAGTTGTGAGACTCATCCTTACGATGAGGAGGTTAGGATATGCATACTGATTTACGTACGTATATAGCCAAAAACAAATTTAGGGCTCCATAATTCTTTGTATTTTTCGAATATGGTGTCTGAGCCATGATGGTCCAAGCCAACCTTCAAAAAATAGGATAAGCTCAAATTATCGATTATTTAGCGTTAAAATAGCTATAATTTATTTGTTTTTATTGAGTTGCTATATTAAAGAAGCAATAATGTACATACGAAAAACGTATGTATATAGATGAGTTGGCATCATTAATGTGTGTTCTTAACGTTAATATTAAACTTAATCTTTTCATAACTTAGCATTATCTAGAATTGGCTAACGAGTCATGTTGATCCGATATAAAACTGAATCATCAGCGAGAATTGTCATGTTTTGGGGGCATTTTGCTTAATCAATATGGATGGGAAAGGTTGCACCATTTCTGGAACAAAGAGAAATAAAGGAGTATTTGGATGAATGGATATTATGCACTCAATTGAAGGAATGAGGAGTTGGAGAGAATGATGATGGAGACAAAATCATGTGCACAACTGATGTCACGCTCTGCTATGTTTCCATATATTGGTTTCCACTCTGAAAATTAGGGCTTGAATTTGGTGTTCATTCACATCTGTTCAAACACTTACCATATTTTCTCTTTTCCTTAAATGTGTTCTCACCAGATATATTGCAATCAGTTTCTATTTAACAATTTAAAGCACTTGATGATTACATCCCCATCAGATTCAAAACCCTTATCTTCCACTCGCTGACTTTGTCTCATTATTATATTATTATTCTAGAAAATCTTGTCTGCATCGGCAGATACGGACCCAGGATTTTTTTTCCGTAGGCGTACCGATTCCGGCAAAATTGTTAGTTTTGTGCAGCACTGTACCCCGACAGATGGCTCGGTGGTAACGGTTATAGTTATTAGCCTATAATACACATCAAATGAAACACTTGAAGGAATTGAAACCATTACAATGCAGGTTGTGTTTTAAGAAAGTTGTGGGATTCACCCTTAAAGTTTCCCACCTCTTGTGAATGTAATTAAGTTCTTCTCTTTCCCCAAAAACGCGTCCAGAGAATGCAAGCATATCAGGTTCACCTAAAGCACAACATTTAATGGTGATTGAATAACTTTCCTTCAATAGTTTACTTTGGCTTGGGGGTAAGCGTAGAAATACGAGTGCAATGGAAAAATTAAGACAAATGCCAATCTATGAAATCAACTATGAAAGTGAGAGGACCTTATATATCTCAAATGCAGAGTTATAAAATGCTCACTTTTCATTAACATCCTCTCAATTAATTTTGTACCCATCTCAAGAATTGGATCGGTGAAACTTAATTAAACGTTCCAAGTTAAACAACCTAACTTACACAACCTAACTTACAGATATAAAAAAATATTATTAAGTTTCAGTTTTTTAATTAAAGGATGCTCAAAGTATTATCTATACTAGAAGACCAATTCACTTAGTGCAAAATCATCCTCAAGAATAACAGAACCAGATGGAAAATAAAACTAACTAATTTAAGTCATCAGTATCTCATCACAAAAGCCTATTTAGATTTGACAAATGAATAATCACTTACCCTCCGTTTGTTTGTCGGAAATTAATTTCTTATGAAAATTATTTCCCATGTGTTAGAATTTTATTTTCTAAAATTATATTTTATAGTATTTCATAATCAAATATTTAAAAATATAAAAAAATATAATTTTATATTTTAGATAAGA
>CANYCX012180042.1:0-22279 GCA_948193385.1 Breynia disticha f. nivosa | reverse complement strand
CAAAAAATTCGTCACTAAATCCGTCACAAAATGATGTTGGAGACGGACCTTTTTTTTCCGTGAATAAAGCTTCATAATTAGCAATAGAATTTTGTCCGTCACTAAATTTTCGTCACTAAACCCACTCTTTTCTTGTAGTGTATGTAAATCAGAATCTCTCATAAGTCCACTATAACTGCCCAAAACTGTTTGATTACCCTTCATATCTTTGTCCAATTAATATCCAAATGTTTTAGAAAGAAAAGGGCAATTTGATGATGGCCATGGATGGTTTTTTAGAGTAAGGATGACACTTTGGACTCGGAATCTGTAGAGAATTTTTTTTCCGTCCCAGTTTTAGTCGGAGAATTCTTACAAAGACAAAAAAAAGTCCCAAATATTCTCATCCTGGTTGTCAAGTGAGGGCAAAATATACATTATATTTATGCAATGAGATTTGAATCGCATTTTATTTTGGGACACAAAGCAGGGATGTGAATATATGTACCACATATATGAGATATATGGCGGACAACATCATGCAGAATATGAATACTGGATCATGCAACTGGATACGTTTGGTAACCACGTTTAACTTAATTACTACAAATAGTTATATTCAAACCGTTTCATATTATAATTCTTTATTGACTTATTCCGATTTATCATCGACTGTATTTACGAGATAATATAACCTTTCGGATATTTAAAGTATATACGACAAATAAATTTATAAAATTTATCTTTTAATATTTGTATAAATTTATTTATAAAAAATGTTTAATTATTGATATATAATTTTAAATAAAAAATGGGGATAAGGTAGTTATTTTATATTTTATATTAATTTTAAAAAATTTTAACTTATAAAATTAAGTGTTATTTTAACTTAATTAATTAAATTAAATAAATATCTTTTTTTTACCAAACACACTTAAAATAATTTAATTAATTAATTAAATTTAAATACTTAATTGATTTTATTAAACACTCTTAATTATCAATATTTCTACTTTTAATTTTTAATTATATATATATATATATATAAATTTCTGCATTAATCTTAAAATGAATATTTAGTTAAAAAATTATTATTCTATACTATTTCAAATAAATATTATTTTCATGCTTGTTATCGTTCATCTCTTTTTATGTATATAATGTCCATTACATATCATTCTGAAAAATTCTTCTTTGGTACATTTTTTTCTTAAATTTTTTTAAGAAATCTTTTTTTTTTGATAAAACATTGCAATATGACATATTACCCTTATATATTTTTATACGATCATTGCATTATTATTTCTTTCAAGTCATACTAATAGATAATGATCTTGTTTATCCCTTTTTGGATTTTCGGGAAAAACCGAATGCCCTTTCAGAAAGGATGATTGCACGAGCGTGTCAGAAAATTATAGTGTTTTCAAACTGAGAAAAAAATTAAAGCAAGTCGTTAGAAATAAAATAATGTGTGCGTAATTCTAACTTCATATTCAAACGATTGTAGCAAAATAATAAAGAGGACGACTTTAACACTCCAAAGGTCCTTGACCCAGTGATAACAAAGCAAATTGCCAATAGTAAAATTAACAAACATGAAGTAAATAACTATGAACATTGAAATAAACTACTGAAAATTGTAATAAAAGTGGCAAAAAGTAAGAACAAAATTGCTGAAAATCAGAAACAACGACAAAAAAAATGAAAAAAGAGCTGAAAACTGAAGAAGACAACCAATCTGGCTAGGGGCGGAAGACTTTTTCCAGAGACAAATTGCAGAAAAAGTAGGAGGCCTGAAAACGTGAACTGTAAGTCGAGAGCTGAAACAGAGCCAGTTTCAGTAGAAAATGGGGCCAGTGATGGAGAACACATCTAGGGGTAGAACACCTTTTTTCAGTGACAGAAGGCTGGTAATGTAAATCAGAGATTAGAGAAGCAAACTGTAAAATATGAGCTGAATCGGAAGGAAAAAAGTTCGGGGCAATGGTGGTTTGGTTGAAGGAAAAAAGAAAATCTGTCAAGGAAAGAGCCGGTGGCATTAGTTGTTTTACATTGTCGATAGGTTTTTCAGGGTTGTGTTTTGATTGAAAATGTGTGTCCTCCTTGGCTCTTCTCTCCATATTTATAAGCATATCCATACATGCTAATAAAACATATATGTCCTTGGAGAACACGTCTCTGGCCTTCTTCGCCACTTGCTCCCCACTTTCCTTGGCACATTAGCTTGAACTCTTTATTTTTGGTCTTGTTGTTCCAAAAGTAGCAGGGAGTGTTACTGAACCTGCATTATCAGAAAAAATCGTGTAGTCTCCAACTTTAAAACACTATAACATCCTCACTTTTTGCATTGAAAACCTCATCATCTGATAATCTTTTAGGCCGAAGATTGGACTTCACTTCCAAAATTCTTTTTTGTTCAGCTAACCGTTTTCTTTGCTCTCTTCTTTCCTTAGTATTGCAATTTTTCTTGGCCTTAACCTCCACCCATTTTCCAATATTTTCGAACTATAAGGTTTGATGAGCTTAGGCCGAACCAAAGTTGGGGCGGCCTTTTTTAGGGCTTTCAACGTTTGATCTTTTTCGTGTGCTGGAGCGTCTTTTCTCACCCAAACGCTTGCTCTTCTAAGCCTTGACTGTCATATTATTCCTGACAAAATCTCTTTTTTATTTTTATTATATGGCTAGCCCCTTAGTCCATGGGCAACCACATTGAGCGATCTCATTTTTTATGGCTAAAATTGCAAGGTCCAAGAAACCTCTAGAAAGGGGGGATTGAATAGAGGTTAGGAGAATGATTGAAATTTTTATCTTTTTGCAAGTAAAAAAGTTGATGAAAGAATCGAACAATGAGACACAAGATTTATAGTGGTTCAGTGAACAACACCTACTTCACTACCTAAGCTCTCACTTAGGATTTTCAACAATCCACTATGTTTTTGTGGTTTGCTTTTGTGACTTTGCAGGTGAAAATTTCCAATTACGAAGAAGACTATGTCCAATTTATTGTTGGAATCATTGACCCTCTGGCTTTGACAGGTTACCATAATGCTTCTAAGGTTCTGTCACCAGTAGGCTCTGTCGTGGCTACAGAATAGGTGAGAACAAAGAGCATACTCCTTTATTTACAAAGATATTAATTGATGTACTTTACTCCTTTCCTATCGCAGTATACCATTACTCTTACCATGGCTGACAAACCCTTGGCTTCACCTTTCCCTCTGGCTAAGGATGAGGTATTCCCCCTCTCATTGTAAGCAAGTGTTGTTCCAGGGAGGTCTCGTTTCTGGACATTGATCCCTAGCAAGTACATTGTCTGGGTGGAATGCCTCTGACCACACTTCAAAACCCTATGGGATTCCTTAGGCATTCTGACTTTATCATCTTATCGGTCCACTTGGATAAGGTTCACCCTCATCTGGTGGTAAAAGTAGCCAAATTTTGGTGCCAAGGATGCAATCCTTTCCTTCTTCCTCATGGACTAATGTCAATCGCACTTTGGGACATAATAGCTATCACCAGATTGCCCATCCAAGGCTGCGAGGTCTAGTGCCTTGTTGTATTCCCTACCGACTGTGATTTTTTCGACATGGACCCCGTTGTTAAGCAATTGTACAAGGCCAGCTCTTTTGGCACAGTCCATAGGATTCCTTCACGTTGTCTTCACATTTCTTATAACCTCTAACATCTTACCCATTTTATAGGATATCTCCAATAGAATGGATCTACCCGACCTCCACCGTCAACACATGGTCTTTCTCTAGCATTTCATTTGCCGCTTTATTACAGGCAATAGTAGTGGCCAACTCTCCAAAGAAATGCTCCCTCTGGTTTATGTCATGCTCTCCGAGAAGAAGTCTGCATTAGCCATCTCCTCCTTGCCAACTGCTACTGCCAACTAGGCCAAGCTACTACCGAGTTTACCCCTATAGTCATATCCTTGTTAGTGCAGTTGTCATTGTTGCTTTACCTTCTAGACTTGCGTGTCTGTGACTCTGAGGTTTCCATTGTACTTCCCCTGGTCTCTCTATAGCCAGATGAACTTGCGCCTTGCAATACAGTGACATTGTACCATTTTTAAAAATTTTTCTCATGATCCAACTCCCCCAAAGCTCCTCTTTTGTTCAGACAATGAAGATGACCTACTCTCCATATCGTTGTGTCAGTTCTCAAGCTCTGCCCTTAAGCCTTGTCTTGTCAACTGGCAACTCCTTGCGGAATCCCATTATCTCCTGGTAGGCTCTATCCCTGCTACCAAAGGTTCAATCAAACCTCTAAGGGTAACGTGGGTGTTATACTCCCCACACCTTTTATGCGAACAGTTCAGTTTCTTACGAGGACTTCCCAAAGATGCTTCCCGTAGCTCTGTAACTGATCCCATCTCTCTAGAGGATGTTGCTAAGCACATCTGGTTATTGTCCCTGACTCACCAGGATACGTACTCTATCATACTGATAGTCATGGGTACAGATGAATGTTGTGTTTTGTTTCAACTCTAATGGGCCAAAACCTATCATAGGTTGACAAGTATATTTTCTTAGCCTCAGTTTCTTATATAAGGCCATATGCTAACTGTTCTTTAACTTCACAAGCTTTAACTCCTCTAAACCTAAAATTGCATACCTTCTGCGGCCTGCACTGCTGGTTGGTACATTCATCTATCCTCTATTATTTGGCACAGTTTAAATTCGCCACCAACAATTTCTTTTTATGTTCTGATGTTTCCCCGACTTCCTCTTCCAAGAGGATGACTTCTGGTAAGCCACTTGTTTCCTAAATTTACCAGCAAATTCTTTTGCAAATCTTGTGCTCTTTTGCTGCTGATTCCCAAGCTTGTAGCACATGTGTCCCTGCATGTAACATCCTCGTCCTGAATTACTTAATTTAGATATTAAATAATATGTTTAATAAAATTAAAGATTTTTGCAATAAAATAATGAAAATAAATGGTCAGAATAAGTGGATGAAACGTTGATAAAAGGGTGACAAACAGGTGATGTTAAGTAACCAAAAGAAAGGACAAACCTCCAAAATAACCAAGTACACGTGGTGGAGGCCCAAAAATGCATGATGGGCATGACCACGCGTACTCCATGCCCACCATGCGTACTCAACTATTTCCACGATAAAATGTATAAGTGTCGTTGCTTTGAGAATTGATTAGAAATTCCAAAACCATCCAAAAAACGAGAGAGAAGAGAGGAAGAGAAAGCTGAGGAAAGGACAGAGAGATTGAGTGAGGGAGATAGAGATTTGAGCAAAAAAATTGATTTGATTTATCGAATCAACTGTAGTTATAATCCGGGAACCTAGTGGTATAAGAAAAACAGGTAAAACTCAAAAGTTTCGTAAGTTTTTACGAGTTTTACTATAAATTTTTTGAGTTTATTATTGAATGGATAATGGAATTAAGTAGAGAATTGAGTTAGAGTTCTAATGAAGTTATATTTAGTTATTAAGGATATGATAAACGAGAAGACACTTGTTAGGGTTCTGTCTAGGGTTTGTAAAAATTTAGAGGCAAATGAAATGAATTTGATAGAACATGCATGTAGCTGAGTTATTGAGTTGATTATGATTTGAGATATGTGAATTGTTCTTTAGGATGATAAGTTAGGTGCGGACAGAGTTCGGGCTTATATTTGGAGTACCCGAGTTACAGGTGAGTATATCTCACTATCTGGTTAAATTAAAATGAATGGTTATACATATATATATTGTGAATGAGTTGCGAATTATAGTGCATGTATAACTGAGTAATTATATACGAATGTGAATGAAATATGAATATCATGCTAATGTAAATACGAGTAAATATGTTTAAACGTGCAATTTATAATTGATATGAAAATGATACGAAAATGAGATATGTATGCACGTACCAAATGAAGATATGTGATGATTGTGTACTTACATGTTGATATATGTGAAATGTGAAATGAAATGATATATGGAATCGTACTTACAATTCAAAGGAAAAATAGGTATGCAAACCGAAAAGGTATTCGAAAAAGCTACGTAAACGTGTTTATGTTTTTCATATGATATGTTATATGATTGTGAGAAGTGATATAGAAAGGTGATGGAAAGGTGCTAAATGATTGATCATTTGGAAATAGAAGTAGAGCGACAAAAGTTAGGTCCACATGAAATGGAGATGGAAAAATGTTTTCAAAATGAATAGGGAGAAGCAAGTCAGGATTTATTATGAACATGAAAGTGTAATTCAAACATATTTGAAAAGAAATGAAAACGAGTTAAAAGAATAATTCAAAGACAAAATGAAACAAATAGTAAAATGAAAAGAAACGAAAGGAAGATCACTTCTGTGTTTGTGAATGATTGCTATACGAATGTTTATAATGTTTTGTAAATTGAATTAAATATTTCTCACTGAGCCTGCAACTCACCAACTGCAATGTTTGTTTGAGGTATAAGTATTAGCAGTGATAAACTTTTCTACTAGCATTGTTAGAGAGTGATTTGCTAAAGGTTGGACAGCTGCTACCCGACTCACTTCTCTCTCTTCTGCTGATGCCATTAGGATCTGACTCATACATTTTGCATGCTATATGATGAGATATTGTATATGGATTCTATATTATGTGTTTTTGGATTGATAAAGGATGAGCATGATGTTATCTATAGTTTGTTGATAGACTGATACACACACACACACACACACACACACACATATATATATATATATATATATATATATATATATATATATATATCTAAGTTTGTGTTGATGATTGAGATCTATATAGTATTATTGAGATGCATGTTGCTAGATATGTTAATGTATTCCTGAGAATCATTTATATTGTTAAAATTGATTTTCAAGAATGAATTAGGTATATATGGGATATCCAAATTATAGCTGTTATATAACAGTTCTACGTAAAGTATGAACTTGCATAATAAAGAATAAAGGGTGTATTAGCTTAACACAAAGCTTAATCCATTTATGTGTTAACTAAGACGATTGTTATTCTGGGTATATAACAAATTAACAAGAAATAGAATATCCAAAATATTGGTATGAAGTTACTCAAAGTATACTAAAGTTGAATGATGAATAACAATACTAAATTGTATGCCATTAAAAAGAAAAAATTTTAAAATATACGTGATTAATATGATAATTAGAATAGGATGTTTTAATTTCGTATCAGACTGGGGACATGGTCTCTGGAAATGTATGAAAATGTTGTTACTTGGCATGGTTGGGGTGTGTACTGTTTGTTATGTTTGCTAATCATTTTTACATTTTACTAATAGATATAACATCTAGCTCTAGACCACCTATAGAGAGAGAGGGAGCAGCAGATCCACATGATATATTACAGATGCCTCAATCTAGAGTATGATCTAGGCATGATCCTTAAGACCCATATTATCCTCAGTAAGGTCCAACTTACCTATATCCACCACCACCTTTACAATACTATCCCATCTATCCACAGTTGACTCCTATTTAAGTGAGATCCAAGAACTTTAATGAGTTGAAGAAATTGGGAGTTGTTGAGTTTAGAGGTATTACTGATCCACAGTTTGCTGAGGATTGGTTAAACCAGTTGATCTGTGTATTTGAGATGATAGAGGCAAGTATAACAGTCAGGTTAGAGTTTGTTGTTTCATTATTACAGGGGATGCCTATAGTTGGTGGAGGACAATCCCATATGCTTTAGAGTTTCTGAGGGTACTGACTTGGGAGGATTTTGTGCGGGTATTTAGGAAGAAATACTCACCAAATGTTTATAGAGATGTGAAGAGGAGACAGTTTTTAGCGTTAAAGAAAGGGAAGATGACTGTAGCTGAGTATGAGCTATAGTTTACCCAGCTTTTGTATTACGCAGTGAGTCTGAATCAGGATAAAAAAGAAAAGTGTAAAATATTTGAAAATGGATTGAATAAGGAGATTCGCAGACAGATTCCTTATACAGAGATATTAAATTATACAATATTAAGGGATGCTGCTATTAGAGCTTAGGCAGTTTTGAGAGTAGAGGAGGATTATGAGGAAAGAGATAAGGAAGATATAAGAAAGAGAGTCGTACCACAGGGTGAGACTAGTAGGTCTGTGAGAAAACCTGAGTTCACTCAGACTTGATCTGGATACCAAGGATTTACCACGAGTAGATCACGGCCTTCTTATTCACATGCACAATCATATCGTGGTAGAGGCATCAGTTGAGGATGACTAAGTGGGTCAGAGTCTGTGATAGGACCAGTCAATGTTGTATGTCCTCAGTGTCAGAGGTTTCATACAGAGGAGCGTAGGAGGACAACTAGTGGTTGTTATATTTGTGGCCGACTAGGACATTTTATGAGAGACTGTCCAGATCGTGTGCTTGGAGAGGGATCTATTAGAGCTGTACCTCCATTATAGTCTGTTGCACAACGTAGTGAGCCAACAGTTGTAGTTAGTAGTAGTCGAGGTAGGGGTAGAGGTACAGTAGGGTCAGTTGTGAGCAGAGGTAGAGGAACCTCGGGTGCTAAGGGATAGGCTAGGGTGTTTGCTATGTCCTAAAAGGAGGCTATTGATACTCCCGAGGTTATCACTGGAGAGTTATTTTTATTTGATGTTCTTTCTTACGTTTTGATAGATCCAGGTTCTACTCATTCATTTATAACACCCCGAATAATACATGCGATAAAAGTTAAACCAGAACCATTGACCCAAAGATTAGGAGTCTATACTCCTTTAGGGGAAATGATGTGGGTTAATGTTGTATATAAGGATTGTATATTAAAGATTCAAAACATAGAATTAACAACCAATCTTATCCTGTTAGACTTAACGGATTTTTACCTTATGCTATGTATGGATTGGCTAGCTCGTCATCGAGCTAAAGTCAACTATTTGACAAAAGAAATAATAATTGAATATAAAAATAAGGAAGTAATATTTTGTGCGGAAAGAAAGATAGTGCCTAGTGATTTGATATCAACATTACAAGCTTTTAAGTTGATCTGAACTGGATGTGATGCTTATTTAGCATATGTAGTTGATAGTACGATAACAACGAAAACTGTCAATGGAATACCAATAGTAGATCAATTTTCCGATGTCTTTTTGGATGATCTCATAGGATTACCTCCTAATAAAGATACGGAGTTTACTATTGAGTTGATTATAGGTATGACACCTATATCCATACAACCATACCGAATGGCACTACCTAAATTACAATAATTAAAGAAACAATTATAAGAATTACTTGAAAAAGGATATATTCAACCTAGTGTTTCACTCTGGGGAGCACCAATTTTGTTTGTGAAAAAGAAAGATGGAACGCTAAGGTTATGTATAGATTATAGAAGGCTGAACTAAGTGACTGTTAAGAACAAATATCCATTACCCCGAATTGATGATCTGTTCGACCAATTGCAAGGTACCACGGAGTTTTCTAAGATTGACTTAAGATCTCGGTATCATCAACTTAAGATAGCATAGGAAGATATTCCAAAGACTGCTTTTCGAACCCGGTATGGACATTACGAGTTTTTAATTATGCCATTTGGTTTAACTAATCCTCCAGTCGCATTTATGGAACTGATGAACAATATATTCCAGCTTTACCTTGGTCAGTTTGTGATTGTATTCATAGATGACATACTCATTTATGTGAGGAATGCCAACGAACATAAAGATCATTTACGAATAGTTTTGCAAACTTTACGAGAAAAACAATTATATGAGAAACTCAGTAAATGCAAGTTTTGGTTGGATCACGTTGTTTTCTTGTGACACGTGATATCAGGGCAAGGAATATCAGCAGGCCCAAAGAAGATAGAAGTATTATTAAATTGGGAACCACCTAATACTGTTACAGAAGCATGTAGTTTCCTGGGTATAGCAGGATACTATCGTAGATTTGTAGAGGGATTATCGATTATAGCTGCTCTGTTGACACGATTGTTCAGAAAGAATGTAGCTATCCAGTGGAATGATCAATGTCAACAAAGTTTTGATGAATTAAAGTATAGATTAGCCATTGCTCTAATCCTTATGATTCCTTCAGGCATAGGAGGATTTGTTGTATATATTGATGCTTCTTATCAAGGAATTGGATGTGTATTCATGCAAAATGGGAAGGTTATAGCATATGCTTCAAGACAACTTAGACAGCACGAGATAAACTACCTAGTACATGACTTAGAGATTGCAGCGGTAGTGTTTGATCTAAAGATCTAGAGACATTATATATATGGCGAGACATTTCAGATTTTTACTAATCATAAAAGTCTAAAATATTTGATGGCCCAGAAAGAATTAAATATGCGACCGAGATGATGGTTAGAGTTGTTAAAAGACTATGATTGTGCAATCGAATACCATTCCAAAAAAGCAGATGTGATTGCTGATGCACTCAATAGGAAATCGAGTGTTGCTATATCTAGTTTACAATTGACACGTATGACTAATTTGATCGCTTTATGAAGGTTAAGTGTGAAATTAGAGTTAGTTGAATCAGGAGTGTTGATTGCACAGTTGATGATTAGACCTATGTTATTAAAAAAGATACATACAATACAAAAATATGATGAAGAGTGTATCAGAATAATTGAAGAGATTGATCAGGGATTGGAGACTCCATTCCATTTAGTTGATGAGTAGTTAATGTTAGGGACAGGGTATGTGTACCAGAGATTGAAGTTATCAGATAGGAGAGATTGGATGAAGCGCATAATGCTCCTTATGCTATGCATCCAGGAATGACCAAAAATGTACAATACCCTTAAACAACATTATTAGTGGCCAAATATGAAGAAAGATGTAGCCAATTTTGTATCTAGATGTCTGATATATCAGTAGGTGAAAGGTGAACATCAAGCGCGAGTAGAAAAACCTTAGCCTTTATCTATACCAGTCTGGAACTTAGAATGAATAACCATGGATTTTATGATAGATTTACCTCGCACACAAATGGGAAAAGATGCAGCTTGGGTCATAATTGATAGATTGACTTAGTCTGCACACTTTTTACCTATCAGAGTTAACTACTCTTTAGAACAGTTAGCTGAACTGTATATGCGAGAGATAGTTTGACTATATGGTATTCCAGTGTTTATAGTATCGGATAGAGATATGAGATTTACTTCCAAATTTTGGCAGGTATTATAGAGTGCATTACGCACGAAGTTACATTTTAGTACAACTTTTCATCCTCAAACTGACGGGCAGAGTGAGAGGAAAATACAGACTCTATAAGAGATGTTGAGATTGTGTGTTTTGGAGTTTCAGAGTTCTTGGGATATGTACATTCCTTTGATGGAATTTGTATATAGTAATTAGTATCATAGTAGTATTGGAATGGCACTATTTGAAGCTCTATATGGACAAAAATGTAGAAGTCTAGTATTCAGGGATAGAGAAGGGGAAAAATAGTAGGAGGACACAAAATTGTATAAGAAACAATAGAGAAAGTAGTGTTGATCAAAAGTAAGCTAAAGACAACAAAAGATAGACAAAAGAGCTAGTACGATCAGCATAGAAGAGAAATGGAATATAAAATCGGGGATAAAGTATTTTTGAAAGTTTCACCCTGTAAAGGAGTAATGAGATTCAAAAATAAAGGAAAATTGAGTTCCAGATACGTTAGACCATATGAAATTATAGAGTGGATTGGTCCGTTAACCTACAGACTTGCCTTAACTGCAGAGTTAGCATAGATTCATGATGTTTTTTCATGTAAGTGTGCTTCAGAGATATAGATCAGATCCTACCCATATTATACCTGAATCAAAAGTGTAGATATCAGAAAACTTAACCTATAAAGAAGAACCAATACAGATTATGGATTATAGAACAAAACAGCTAAGAACCAAATAGATTCGAATGTTAAAGTTCTCTAGAAACATCACAATATGGAAGACGCAACATGGGAAACAAAGGATAGAATGCAAAGATTATCGACATCTTTTTATAGGTACATTTTATTATAATGAGTAAATGCATGTACATATAGAAACATTCCTTTAAAAGTAGATAAGGTCGATAACAGGAAAAGAACATAGAAATGAATTTCGAGGAAATTCTTTAAGGATGAGAGATTTGTAACATAGAACTGAATCACTCAATTAAGAATTTAATAATATGTTTAATAAAATTAAAGAGTTTTACAATAATAATTATGAAAATAAATGGTCAGAAAGGACAAAAATGATGGTGGGCCCAAACACGCGTACTCAACTAATTCCAGGATAGAATCTATAAGTTTTGTTGCTTTGAGAATTGATTAGATCTTCCAAAACCATCCAGAAAATGAGAGAGAAGAGAGGAAGAGAAAGCTGAGGAAAGGAGGGAGAGATTGAGTGAAAGAGATAGACATTTGAGCGAAAAAAATTATTTGAGTTATCGAATCAATCATAGTTCCAAGCCGGGAACATACTGGTATAAGCACAACAGGTAAAACTCGAAAGCTTTGTAAGTTTTTACGAGTTTTACTGTAAATGTTTTGAGTTTATTATTGAATGGATTATAGAATTAAGTAGAGAATTGAGTTAAAATTTGAGTTCTAATGAAGTTATATTTAGTTATTAACGATATGAGAAATGAGAACACACTTGTTAGGGTTCTACCTAGGGTTTGTAAAAATTGAGTGGTAAATGAAACGAATTTGATAGAACATGCATATAGTTGAGTTATTGAGTTGATTATGATTAGATATATGTGAATTGTTCCTTAGGATGACAAGTTAGGCGAGAACAGAGTTTGGGCTCACATTTGGAGTACCTGAGTTAGAAGTGAGTATATCTCACTATCTGGTTAAATTAAAATGAATGGTTATACATATTTATATTATGAATGAGTTGTGAATGATATTACGTATATAACTGAGTGGTTATATACGAATATGATTAAAATACGAATGTGACGCTAATGTAAATATGAGTAAACATGTATAAATGTGCAATTTATAATTGATATGAAAATGATACAAAAATGAGATATGTATGCATGTACCAAATGACGATATGTGATGATTGCTTGCTTACATGTTGATATATCTGAAACGTGAAATGAAATAATATATGGAATATTATTTACGTTTCAAAGGAAAAACAGGTATGCAAAACAAAAAGGTATACGAAAATGGTATGTGAATGTGTTTATGTTTTTCATATGATATGTGATATTATTATGATATGTGATATGGAAAGGTGATAAATGATCAATCACAGAAGTAGGGCGACAGAAGTTAGGTCCACATGAAATGGAGGTGGAAAAATGTTTTCAAAATGAATAGGGAGACACAAGTTAGGATTTATTATGACCATGAACGTGAAATTCGAACGTGCAATTCAAACGTATATGAAAAGAAATGAAAACGAATTAAAAGAATAGTTCAGAGACAAAATGAAACAAATAGTAAAATCAAAAGAAAAGAAAGGAAGATCACTTTTATTTTTGTGAATGATTGCTATACGAATGTTTATAACGTTTCGTAAAATGAATTAAAGATTTCTCACTGAGCCCACAAATCACGCGAATATGATGTTTGTTTCAGGTACAAGTATTAACAGTGATAGACATATGTACTAGCATTGTCAGAGAGTGACTTGCTATAGGTTGGATAGCTGCTACCCGACTCACTTCTCTCTCTTTTGCTGATGCCATTAGGATCTGACTCATACATTTTGCATGATATATGATGGGATATTGTATATTGATTGTATATTATGTGTTTTTGGATTGATAAGGATGAGCATGATGTTATCTATAGTTTGCTGATAGACTGATACATATATATATTTATATATCTGAGTTTGTGTTGATGATTGAGATCTATATAGTATTATTTTTTTGCATGTTGCTAGATATGTTAATGTATGCCTGAGAATCATTTATATTGTTAAAATTTATTTGTAGGAATGCAATAGGTACATATGGGATATCAAAGTTAGAGTCGTTATATAGCAGTTTTACATAAAGTATGAACTTGCTTAATAAAGAATAAAGGGCGTATTAGCTTAACACAAAGCTTCATCCATTGATGTGTTAACTAAGACGATCGTTATTCTGGGTATATAACGGAATAACAAGAAATGGAATATGTAAAATATTGGTATGAAGTTACTCAAAGTATACTAAAGTTGAAAGTCCATTAAAGGGAAAAAGTTTAAAAATATACGTGATTAATATGGTAATTAGAATGGGATGTTTTCCTGCGTCACCAGTTGCAAGTCCACTAGTGACCCTGTAGCCACGTCATCTCATATCACATGCCCCTACTAAACCGAAATGAAGGCTAAGCTGGACAAAGTTGTTGCCAGCACTGTGGAGGACTCTCCGCTTCATTCATCTAAGACTGCCCTCAAATCCAAAACTACAACTGAGCTTGTTCCTTTAGTAATATAGGTTGACCATTTAATATGTTTTCTTCCTATTCCTTTAATGTTAACGACTCTTTCTCCCTTTTTGTAGCCATTTGATGATGCCAAATAGTAGCTGGAAGCACAAGTAGCAGCTGATTGTGAAGATCCTTTGGCATCAATCAACTTGCAATGGATTTTCTTGCCTACACAGCCCACCAGCAAAGTTATTTTCGAGGAGGACCTTTCAGCAGCAAAGGCCAGTCTCCTCCACCTCTTCACTTTAAATCTTTTGATTGTTACTGAAGAGATAGCACGATCGACTACGGGTGCCATTGACACTTTAATTCGCTTAGACCTCATCGCTACTCAGAAGTTTTTGCTCTGTAGCTTGAGAAAACGCGTCTCAGTCCTGCACCGTGACTATGCCTCTACTACCATTGAGAGAGAGAAAATTGCTACAAAGGTGGCTGACTTCCAAGCCATGAGTGTGTCCTATGAGGCATGAAGGGACAAAGTGCAAAATCTGACCACTGAGGTGGGGCACCAAAAGCGACCCTTGATGAGCAGCTTTCTTTGATTGAAAAATGAAGGGAGGAGATCAAGTGTCTAGAGTCTAAAATAGCTTAAATGGAGAAAACTATCAAAAATGGCCTTGAATCCTTTGGTGCGATGGTCCATCACCTCAACAAGGATAGATCTGCAGCCACTTCCAAAGGGAGCACCTTGAAAGACCATCTGCCCAACATCGCTACCTGTCAAGGGTAGCTGCAAGATCTTGACGATATTCTCCAAGGCTACCAACTTTAGTGGAGTGAGGAGGTTCAGCACTCTAGCTATCCATTTCTATGACCAGTCTTTGCAACTTTGTGTATGATTTTGTCATACCAGCATTTTGTAAACAATGGGTGTTAGCCAATGGCGCACCCGCAAACTTTAACTTAACTTGTACACGTTATATTTGTTTTTAGAGCTTTCAGAGGCCGGCTTATACTTTTGACTATTTTGTTTGCTTACTTTGGTGGCTTGAAGCCACTTGGATGATGTATGTGCTGATAATGGCCAGAGGCCACCTTATGAGATTACTAGGATTTTTGTGTACTGATATGTTTGTGTGAAATGGTCGGAGGTTTATTTATCTATGTGATACTTGTCTATTTGTATAAGCTCATTCGTTGCTTAACCACATGTTGTAGTGGCTTGTTTAGGACTGAAACCCTTTTCTATATGCCTTATGTTACCCTAGACTAATTTTAGGGATCCTTGCTTAGTCGTTCAACCGTAGGCCACAACAATTTCTTGTGCTTTGAATGCAAATTTGACATTATCAATTCTGTTCGAATGACCAGAAGCCAATTTCATTACAGGTTCGCACAAGCTATTTAGGCTAAACAAAAAATCCTTTAGTCTAGGTGATTGTTGTATCAATCAAAACACTTGAATATAGCCATAGGCCAACTCCCACAGGTTTGAACAGTAAATAAGTCGAACAATTATCGAAATGGCCATATGCCTATTCCTTTATGAACTTGCCAAAGGCCTACCCATAAATCACAATACATTAGGTTCTACATTATGATTTTCCCACATAGTTGGGAAATACTTTTTTTAGGTATTTATCATTAATGAACTTAGAAGGTGTTGTTCTCTACAGACTCTCTAGCCAGTAGGCATTCCTAGGAAGAATGTCCTTGACTCTGAAAGGATCTTCCCAATTTGTTGACCATTTGCCATAGACTCAATCTTTAATGTCCATTGGCAGTATCACTTTCCACACGAGTTCCTCTTTATGAAAATTTTTCACCTGCACCCTTTCATTGTAAGCCTTAGACACCTTTTCCTTTTGCAAAATCATCTTGTCGAAGGCTTCCAGCCTTACTACATCTAAGCCTTCTAGTTCCACAACCATGGCATAAGAAAACTCCTCAGGCGTGAAACTATTCTATTGTGCCACTCTCAATGATGGAACCACCATTTCCATGGGTAAGACAGTATCATGGTCATAGGTCAAATTCAAAGGTTTGTGCCTGTGGCATCTCTTTTAGATGTGCAGTATGCCCAAAGGGTTTTGAAAGTAACATATGCCACTCTCTACGATTGTCCTCCATCATTTTTTGTAGGATGCCTATGAGCACTCTATTAGATGCTTTTGCCTTCCCATTAGCCTGAGCATAGTATAGGGTGGACTTGATGAACTTAATTCTGCAGTCATCTGCAAAAGCATTGACTGTATCCCCTGTAAACATCGTCCCTCAGTCTGTAGTAACGGACTGTGGGATACCAAACCTATAAATGATGTGTTCCTTGATGAACTCAATGACATCCACCTATTCCACCTTCTATATTAGCACAGCCTCTACCCGCTTGGTCAAAAAGTCGATGCCCACTATGATAAACCTATTTCCCTTAAATGAAGCCGGATGAATTTTGCCAATAAGATCCATGGCCCAATCTCAAAATGACTAAGTTTTAACAACGTGAAACAGCTCACAACACATACTATTTGAGACTTTCTATGTTGTTTGCACTGTCTACATCTTTTAGCATATTGCATACAATTGTTCAGGATTTGAGGCCAGTAATAACCATGCCTCCTGATCAGCCACCTCATTTTCTTTCCACCTTGGTGTGCACCACAAACTCCTTTATGGACCTGTTTTAGCACCTCCATGGCTTCTGGGAAACTTAAACACTTTAGCAGTAGTCCATCGAATCCTTTACAGTACAAGGAGTCATCTAAAAGCAGGTATTACAAAACCTATACCCTAACTTTATAAGGAGCTTTGACATTTGGGTTGGATAGGTAATCTTTAAGAACTTGTCTCTAGTCTCCTGCCACATCAGTGTTTGTGTTGACTAACTTCACTGGCATGCCCCTAGTTGCGACTGAAGGGTGGTTCTGCTTGCGAGTAAGGACGAACTTGTGCTTCAATTCCTCGAACATGTCAATGCCAGAAGCTATGTTTGCCATATAGCCTGCTTTCCAATTCTAACTCCTTCACTACAAAAAATCGTGGTTTTAGAGTCCAAAATTTTGGACTCCAAATGCAAAATTTTGGAAAACCAAAATTGAAAATCGCAACGTATTCCAATGTTGCCTCTTCGAAGTCGCCCAATAACTGTATGGCTATAGTGAAGTAAAGGGCTAGGGAAAAATTGCTACAACGGTACTCCCTACTCATTTATCTTACCACCAATTTTGAATCACCGAAAACCCTTATATTCTTTGCCCAGCTCCTTTAGACTTTCCAATCCTATGATTAAAGCTTCATACTCGGCTTGGTTGTTTGTGCATATAAAATTGAGTTTGAAAGCATGTGATGTCTTTGTTCTGTTGGGGATTTAACGATAACCCAGCCCTAGATGATTCTTCTATACTCGACCCATCAAACCTCATTGACCAAGGCATTTCCTCAAGGTAGAATACATTCAGGC
The DNA here is from genome assembly GCA_948193385.1 of Breynia disticha f. nivosa. Taxonomy (NCBI): domain Eukaryota; kingdom Viridiplantae; phylum Streptophyta; class Magnoliopsida; order Malpighiales; family Phyllanthaceae; genus Breynia; species Breynia disticha. Next base: position 4,543 of record CANYCX012180042.1, on the reverse strand, counting down.
CATACTCTTCACTGTGCGTATCAGGACTTGAGTGGTCAGCCAAAAAATCTGCCAAAGCTTGTCCTTTGAGAGCCTTAAGTGGTATGTACTGCAAAGAGAATTCTGCCAATGCCAATGCCCACTTACAAATTATCCCAGTAACAATAGGCCTTATCAACATGTACTTAATAACATCCATCTTTGATATCACATAGGTCAGGTTACCAATCATATAGTGCCTCAACTTTGTACACGCAAAATATAAGGCCAAACAAACTTTTTCTATAGGCATATACCTAATCTCTACATCTTTAAGTGTTCAGCTCAAGTAATATATGACCTGGTTGTCACCTTTTTCATTGTATTATGCTTGGACTCATCCAATGGATTCCTCAGTAGCTGACAAGTACAACTTAAAGTGTTAGTCCCTTCTTGTTGGCATCAAAATTGGAGGTTTGGACAGATACTCTTTAATCTTATCAAATGCCTCCTAATGGCTAGGCTTCCAAATGAAGTTTTCCTCTTTTTTCAACTTCAAAAGTTTCAAAAAACTCTGTGTTTTCCCAATAAGATTAGAAATAAAACTCCACAAGTAATTGACCTGCCTAAGGAATCTTTATAATTCTTTCTTGTTAGTGCCAGTCTGGCTTGTAGGATTACGTTTGTCTTATTATTGTCCACCTTGACTCCTCTTTGGTGCACTAGAAATCTTAGAAATTTTTTTACTTGCACCCTAAAGGCGCACTTGAGGGGGTGCCGCCTTAGTTGATGATTCCTTAGCCGTTGTAAGCCTTTCCTCAAATGCCCAACGTGGTCTTTCTTTCTTTTTGACTTTACCACCATGTCATCGATATACACCTCTATAGTCTTTCCTATAAGATCATGAAAAATCATATTCATGGTGCTTTGGCAGGTGGCCCCTGCATTTTTTAAAACAAGACATCATTACCCATTCGAATGTGCCTATGGCCCCTGGACATCTGAACACTGTCTTATGTATATCACCTTTGCCAATTTGAATCTAATTATTACCTGCAAAGCAATCCCATAATGTTAAAATTTCATGATTTGCAGTGGCGTCAATCAACATATCACTCACTAAAATTACATACACATCTTTTGGGGTGGCAGCATTCAAGTCCCTAAAATTAATACATAGTCTGATCTTACCATTCTTTTTCATTACAGGGACTATGTTTGCCAGCCACTCAGTATGTTTTACTATATGGATAAAACCTACTGACAAAAGCCTCTCTATTTCTTCTTTTACTTTTAGTTCAACATCTGTAGAGATTCTCTGCAGTGGTTGCTAGAATGGTCAAAAATCTTCTTTAATAGGTAAGTAGTGCTCTGATAAACTCCAGCTCAACCCTGACATGTCTTTGTAGTCCAATGCAAAGAAATATTTGAACACAAATAGAAATTGAATAATTTCCTCTTCGTAGATATGCCTGTAGTAAACCACTAAGATAAGTAATTTTGAGGTCTTCCTCCATGCTTAAGTTTACTTCCTCTAGGGGGTCTTTAACTGCAGTCTTGTATCATCTCTCTTCACACGAGCGGCCCTTAAATTTCTCCATTCTATCTTATCTTCAACTATAGGTTGAGCCTCCTTATACACTACCTCAGTCCCAAGGACCTCTAGCTTAATGTGGCCCTTGGGATGCTACGAAACTGAACTGAAATCGGTGAGTTCAGCCTCTCCCGACCCCCTTTCCTCATTGTCTTTAATTATCAAAAACCTAGTCATTTGTAATGCAAGACGGCTCGCCCATGGGCCTACCTTGGTGGGGTATTACTACTATTTTACCTTTGAGGAAGGTAAAAGATGTAGGTCTCCTACTTTTATTCTCCCCTTGAAAGGTTATCGTGCGAGTATCTCTGTGGTAAAAATAGGCATCCACCACATTCACCTCTCGTTTAAATGGATTCATGTTTGCCCTAACTGTTTCCATAGCCCCATCACTCAAAAAAAACAAACATTGGTGGAGTGTAGAGGGAACATACAGGTTGGCATGTATCCAATTTCTGCCTAGCAGTAGTTTGTAGATGGCAGTGGAGTTGATGACAAAGAAAGCAGATGTTCACACATTGTTGTCGATGCCTATTTGCAATGGAACTACACAAGGTTTTGGTAGCATTACCTGTTACAGCTATCACTACAAGGTCAGTGTGTATTACATCTTCTGCACTTTTACCCAAATTTAAAAGTGTTTTCCATAAAACGACATTGATAGCCAAACCATTGTCAGCCAAAACTTTATCTAGCAGCTTTCCATTGACATGTGCTCTTATGTTGAGGTTCCAAAAGCCAAGGGGTTGCTTATTTCTTCCATTAACTTATCTTCCAAAACTACCTGCCTTCTCGTCTTGCTCTTATAGGTCACATTAAACATAATGCTAAAGGAATCATCCTCTGATTCAGACTCTAATCCTCTTTCCAGACTCTCTTTCCCACTACTATGGCTTGGGCTACTTATTTGGCCTACAGGCTCTTTTATTTCTCCAGGGGCGCCTCCTTTTAGTGTCTTTCCTTCATCTATAAGTTGGTTGGATTTCCCCATGACTTCATGTGTCTTCTCTTGACCCTAGATGGTAAGACCAATGACACTATGCCCACATAAAAAATAGGTAATTCTCCCACTTGGAGACTGCTCACCATGTGCTGGATGTGTTGGCCACTGGTTTCGATGCTGCTTCCTATGGACTCCGCGTCATTAGTAGCTTTCCTGTGTAATTTACTCTGGTAGGTCCTGACAGTGTTATCGGCTAATACTTTCTTAATGATAGCTTGAGTTTTGGCCCGTTTGTCTAGCAATTCTTCTTGTTTCACCACAAACCTTCTGTGTTGCATCGCTATTTGGAAATCCAACTGTGGACTTTGTTCTGCTAGATTTATGGCTAGGTGCTTCCATTGATCCCTTCTTTTCTAGGTTCAGGTCGTCCTTTCCACTGTTCAGCTATAACATCCTCGTCCTGAAATCATATGATTAATATTATAAGTAAAATGGTTAATGAAAATAAGAATTACTTAATAAAATGAAGAAAAATAAATGATTAGAAATAAGTTAGAAGAAGGTTGATATAAAGGTGATAAAAGTGTGATATAAAGTAACCAAAAGAAAGGAGAAATCATCAAAGCAGTTAAGAACACGATTTGGGGACTGAAAAACGCATGGTGGGCACAACCACGTGTACTCCACACCCACCACACGTACTTCTCTATTTCTGGTAAAAAATATAAGTTTTGTTTACGCGAGAATTGTTCAGAACATTCAAGAACCAATTCAAAGTTTCAGAGAAAGGGGAAAGAGAGAGAAATAAGGAAAGGGAGATATTTAGTGAGAGAGTTAGAGATTTAAGAAAGAAAATTGATGCGAGTTATCGAATCAACGTTTTCTCGAGCTAGGGATTCGTTGGTATAGTCGAAATAGGTAAAACCTAATGTTTATCGTAAAGTTTTATACATTTTATTGGTTTTACTATTGAATTGATTATTGAAATGAATAGAATTGAATTAGGGTTGATTGAAATTTGGTAATTGTTGTTATGAAATGAATTCGGAAATTTGTTGGGTTAGGTTGAGGGTTTATAAAGTCGAGAAGCAAAAGTAATAAAGTTTTTAGGGAATGCATTATAATTGTCCTTATATAGGATCTTATAGAAAGATTTATTTATGTATTTATATAACATGACAGACAAGATGTTTAGGGCAGGATCAGAACACGCAGAGGTTCAAGTATTTACATTGACAGGTGAGTAGTCTAACTCACTTAAATATAATGAATATACAAATTTATATATGATATTGATTGAGTGCTCGAACATATATATGATTTGTGATCAAATACGATAAAATTGTAAAATGTGGAATTGGTATAAAATTGGAAACGAATACGTTTACATTATCGAAATGCAAAGAAGTACAAGGAAAATGAGAATGCAAACAAGTACATTACAGTACGAATGATATGATTGTATGTTGATATGGTGTTGGTATGATGAGGTGTGGATTGATGATATATGATTGATCCTACGTAGAGAGGTTTATACTGTAGAGGGGAGATCCTTTTATAGGATCATATCTGTAGAGGGGTTTATACAATAAATTGTTATGTTACCGTACAGATAATCAATTACGTTTCATGATAAATAATCGAACGTAAAGGACTATCATTATATATTTTATACAAAGAATACTTATGAATTTATATGGCTTATTATGTTACACTTATTTGTTATAATTGATAATGGATTTATATAATTATTTGATGACTTGGTTAATTAAATGACTATTCACTGAGCCCGCAACTCATACAACTGCAATTTTTGTTTTAGGATCTAGTAGACAGCAGAGATAGAGGTTTATACTTGACAGGTGGATCGACTGCTAATCCCAAACTATTTTCTCTCTCCTCATCAGAGTTGGGCCTAGGATGTTTTGAGTGTTGTTGCATGTTTTGCTTATACATACGATATGTTTTGTGATGATTTGATACAGCTACTTGTTTGTTGAGGTTGATGATATATATATATATATATATATATATATATATATATATAT
>CANYCX012179724.1:0-15408 GCA_948193385.1 Breynia disticha f. nivosa | reverse complement strand
GGACGGTTTTGGGAGGATTTGGCCGAATTTTCGTATCTTTTTCTCTCTCCCCGACGAACATTCGCGTCTGACTTAATGAGTCTGCCAGAAGTGGGCAAACGGCCAAGGCAAACAGCCTCATGGCCGTTCCCTCCGCCTGTTTCCACTCCTGGAGATTTGGTTTTAGGGGGAAACGGCCATGCAGGCCGTTCCTTGGCCGTTTCCGGCCAGTTTTCGGGCAATTTTCGACGAATTTACATAATTTTAACTTGGTATTTTCGGGGCGTTACAGAATATGAGAGAATGAAGGTGATGAATGTGGTGAACAGTGGTTGTTAAGGTTTTATTATATATATATATATATATATATATATATATATATATATATATATCCTCTTTTTTCTCCTTTCACGCATGATTTAACCCAAAATTTTAAAAATAATGACATGTATACGGACGTGAGTCGTTCGTGTAATATGCTTTCATCAGTGTACACTATCTGAAGAGGTACACAGAAGCAAAAATCATTGTGTAATTTGATGGCTTATGTCTGTGTAGTTAGGGTCTTGACCATGTAGTATGGCAGTTAGTCTGAATTTTTCTCATTTTGATCCGTGTCATCTTAACTTTCATCCAAAAGTCATACGGAGTCATTACCTAACTTGCAATTTATCAAACAAGGAATAAATGAATTTTTCTCAATGATAAACGCTTAGAATACATGTAAAAATCATAACATTTATAGTCTAAAAATATGTATGAAAGAGCATTTATCAAACAACCTCACACTTGAATCTTTGCTTGTCCTCAAAAGTATAACAAAAACATGAATCACATTAACTAACCAAACATTTCAGCAATAATATTGGGTGTATTTTAATTCAAAATAAATCTATAGAACTCTGCAAGAAATGCACAATATTCAACTATCACCTCATTTTGCCAAATTAAAACTTCAAAACATCATATACAGCTAACAAACAAACACAGATAAATAAATCAAATCAATTCCTCAATCTATCCTGTAAGAATTCTTAAATTTCATTTAACTCATTAAATTTTTATATTGACTCTACCAATTGTAGCACACTTTAGTTTATTTCTTGCTCTTAAACTATTCATTTGTTCAATCCCCTTTTTTTCTTTCAAAAATGCTCATGTCATAGACAGTGAAATAGTTATCAAACTCATGTATCAGATCAAAATATTTCAGTTCGAGCTTTGAATGGTTCCTTAAAGAAAGTTAGCTCTAGTCTCATTTAAACCTATCACGCACACAAGGGAGAACATTTTTGACCTTGCTTAAACAAGAGAGACCCATACTGTAATGCCCTGAAAATTTCTTGAATAAAAATTTGAATTTAATACAAGAGAGTATTAAAAGAAATACGATTTTCGCATATAGGAATTTATCTAAATTAAGAATGGGTTCAATTTAAATTAAAATGGAGAATATTGAAAGAAATACATTTTTCCGTATGAAGATTTATTCAAACTAAAAATAAATTAATTAAATAAGTATACGATTTTTTGTATCACAAAATGGGGTATGTGGGTAGGGATGCAAGTGGGTACCCTATAATAGGGTACCCGCGGGTATCCGACCCGTTTATCCCTATCCGAACCCGGTATAAACGGGTTCGGGACGGGTACGGGTATTCAAATCAATACCTGTCACGGGTTCGGGTCGGGTTCGGGTTTACCCCCTCGGGTACCCTAAACCCTAACCCGCTTATATAAACGGGTACGGGTAGCGGGTACCCGCGGGTACCCGATCTTAATAAATCATTAAAATATATTAAATATTATAATTTATAATTAAATATAAAGATTTTATTCATATATTTATTTTAAATAAATTAAATAATTTATAAATATTTATTTTTATTAATGTATTTTATTTAATAAAATATTTTTTTTATATTTTATAATTATTCAATAATTTAATCGGGTATTTAAACGGGTACGGGTACCCGCGGGTAATTTTAAACGGGTTTGGAATGGGTACGGGTAATGAATAAACGGGTTCGGGGCGGGTATGGGTACGGGTAAGTTACTTACCCCACCCTCTTCCTCTCATAACAAATGATCTTTATCATTAATCATTAATTAATTTCTTAATCGATCACATTATCCATTAATAGTGTTTTTCAACTCTATCCAAACTCCCTCACAAACATTCACGCAATTCAAACTCTGCTCATTCATCTCTATCATCACTCGCCATCTCATTCTTAACTGCCTCCTTAAATAACACCTCCTCATCTCCTTCGTCTCTATTAACCTTTCTCTTTCTTTAAATTCCTGAATTTTGCCTCTCAACACTGCTACAACAATGCGGCTGGAGGACACTAACGGCGTTTCTGCGTCGAGCAAACACCTCGTTTTCGCTTATTACGTCACTGGTCACGGTTTCGGACACGCGACTCGCGTTGTTGAGGTGATTTTTTGCTCCGAGAGCGGTGTTGTTTTATTTTATGATCGGTTGGTTGTGATGATTAATTATGAGAATGTTGTGTTTGTGGATTATTTAGTTAGCTGTGTGAATTGTGATGGATTTTGAGAGCGATGCGAGTGTGATTGTTTTGCGCAGGTTGTACGGAATTTGATTTTGGCTGGTCATGATGTGCATGTGGTTACTGGTGCTCCGGATTTTGTGTTCACTTCTGAGATACAATCTCCGCGGCTGTTTATTCGTAAGGTTACTGATTTCTTCATTCATTTACAATCATAATGCGTAAATGTAACTGAATGTTTTACTTTTACTTTTTTTACCATCTCTTTAAAATGTTATTCGTTATTATTTGAGAATGGCTTATTAATTTGGAAAATACGAACGTTGAATCACTTAACAAATGAATCGCGAACTTTCGAGCTTCTTAGATAAGGATCATGGTTAAAGTTATCGATCGTATAACTATTGTTTTCTGCAGGTTCTGTTGGATTGTGGAGCTGTTCAAGCAGATGCGTTGACAGTTGATCGCCTGGCTTCGTTGGAGAAGGTGTGTAAATCTTATTGCTTTTCTAAGTTTGGAATTTTCTTTTATTAAGTTTAAACTTTGTGTTTTACTGCGCATTATTTTATTATTAACTTTAAGTACTTTTGGTTCTGCTAGTATTCAGAGACAGCCGTGAAACCACGGGAGTCTATTTTGGCTGCAGAGATAGAGTGGCTTAACTCGATCAAAGCTGACCTAGTGGTAATTGTTTGCTTCTGTCACTTGTTTTTATACTTGCACTCCTCTGTAAGAAATTTATCTGAAACTAGTACTCAATGCCATTCAATGAATAAACTGTAATGGGTGACCTCTGCTTATGGTTGTTGAACAAAAAGGTTTCAGATGTTGTTCCAGTTGCTTGCCGTGCAGCAGCTGATGCTGGAATTCGATCTGTTTGTGTCACTAATTTCAGGTAATGTATGACAATTATGGTTCTTTTGGTAATTTTCTCGTATCAGAAGCAAAATTGACTAAATGCCAACTGATTGAAACACAAGTTTTCTTTTGTGCCTTCATATATGTGCAGTTGGGACTTCATCTATGCAGAGTATGTAATGGCTGCAGGAAGTCATCACCGGTCAATAGTCTGGCAGGTAACTGACTGTAGCTTATCGGAATCAATATGTGCAATTTTCATTCCCATAGTTTACTTCTTGCTGGTCTATTATTGGGCAGGGTTTTTGCAATTTTTCATTTCTAAATTTGAGTACAATTAAGAATCGGAAATGTTTAGTGACTGTACATTCGGACTTACTTTAGCTTTGACAAAGTTAAATAGAATTAAACAAAGGTGGTCAATCATGTAACCTAAATGCTAAAATACTGATGAGATGTCCATAAATTTCTATCTAATTGAAAATAGACCAAATAAATAATCATTTTCTTCATTTGGGATGAGCATTCATAGTCTATCTGGTTTTGATATTTTAGTGTTAAATTTCTTATAATTGTGGAAAATGATGCAGATTGCAGAAGATTACTCTCATTGTGAATTCCTAATCCGCCTCCCTGGATATTGCCCCAGTATGTTAATGTTTGACTGCATGAAAAAATTACATTTTTTTGCACACCCAATGTATATCAACTCATTCAAACACTGATTCAATGCTTATTCTCTTTGCAGTGCCTGCTTTTCGGGATGTTATTGATGTACCACTAGTTGTGAGAAGGCTCCACAAATCGCGGAAGGAGGTTTGTAACCTATAGCTCTGTTGCAACCTTTGATTAGATCTTCATATTATTGTGTAACTCTTGCGGTTATCCTACAATAGGTAAGGAAGGAAATTGGTATCAGTGAGGATGTGAAGCTGGTTATTCTTAACTTTGGTGGACAGGTGAGGACACTTTATTTTTTTATCGTCATTGTGGGCTTGCTCAGATGATTACAGGTTTTATTCATACTATTGTAACTAAATATTTCTATTACATGCAGCCATCAGGCTGGAAGTTGAAGGAGGAGTACTTACCATCTGGTTGGATGGGTCTGGTATATTACCTTAAAGTCTTTAGTATTTGTTATGTATCAATTGAAGCGCATGGTGAATCATGCAGAATAATGATATTTATTGTGTTTCTTTTCAGGTGTGTGGTGCATCTGACAGTCAGGAGCTTCCCCCAAATTTCATAAAGCTTGCAAAAGATGCCTATACACCAGATCTTATTGCAGCATCTGACTGTATGCTTGGTCTGTAGAAATTATTTGTATCTAGACTAAATTGATTAGAAGACATAAAACTAAAATAAGATTTAATTATTTTAGGAAAAATTGGATATGGAACTGCCAGTGAAGCCTTGGCATACAAATTGCCCTTTGTCTTTGTTCGAAGAGATTATTTTAATGAAGAGCCCTTTTTGAGAAATATGCTTGAGGTAAATCTGCATGACTGTAATCGCATTTAAGTTCCTTCCATCCTTATTCCCTTCTTTTCTTTTTCCATTTATTAACATGGTTGTGGACTTGTGGTACCGTTTAGATTTTGTTTTAGCATAATCATCTATTAGACATGTACATACACATTATATTTTTCCTCTATTTTCATTTCTCCCTAAACAGTATTATCAGAGCGGGATAGAGATGATCAGAAGAGATTTGCTCACTGGACACTGGAAACCTTACCTTGAACGAGCAATTAGTTTGAAACCATGCTATGAAGGAGGCTTTAATGGTGGAGAGGTAGTGTCCTTTCTTGAGTTTTGTGAGCATAATATAATACATCATTCTATATTTGATTTTCTCATTGCAGTTTAGGTTCTAGAATTAGGTCAGGGATTGTCGAAAAAAAAAAGAAAAAAAGAATTAGGGCAAGGCCTTTTTTGTTGAATTTCTAATTTTTGAGTTTTATTCTTGTATAGTATATATGGCATTTTATGCTTTATTTTCACAAAGATTTTGATTAACATCCTCAGGTTTAAATATATTTAAGTAACCAATTTTCATCATTTTGAAATTTGAATACGTTATGTGATTTACTGTGAGATCCTGTCATGCACTTTTGATATGGTTTGTGTTCTTACAATGTGTAGGTAGCTGCTCACATATTGCAGGAGACAGCAATTGGAAAAAATTATGCCTCAGACAAGGTACACAAATTTTGATTTTTGTTTATTTTTATAATAGACTAGTTTTTGTTGAGATTGTTGAAATGATGATTTATCTAAAGATGCTTCAATTGTCTTCCTACCGTCATATTTCAAGTTCTCATACAAATAGCTTTGTCTTTGCCTATTTAGGTGGCAAAGTTATCTATATCTTACAGACCAAAAAAGTGACAATTAAAGTTTAGTTTCATCCACTATATATCGTTCCTCATGCTAAATTATTTTCTTTCCTTTTCATCGTCATGGTAATGTCAAATTGTCTAAACTTCTGGTTTTACATTTGAGCATTGGCTTCTTTGTGCTCCTTGAAATAGTCAAGCAGCAGTGATACTATTCTTGTCTAGTCTCAATTTATTTCAGACATGAATTGTACATAGGAAAACATATGCGTTTACTTTATATGTTTTCTAATTTGTGCCTTCTAAAATGCAGTTTAGTGGAGCTAGGAGATTGCGAGATGCTATAGTTCTTGGGTATGAATTACAAAGGGCCCCTGGACGAGATATCAGCATTCCAGAATGGTATGCAAATGCAGAAAACGAACTTAGCAAATATACTGGGTCACCAACTGCCCACGTTCATGAGAGTGAACTGTTAACAAACACGTAAGTTTTATAATTGATTCAATGAAGGCGATGGTTTCAATTGTACGCGATTCTTCACATTTTCCAATAACTTTTCTTTGTAGCTATATTGAAGATTTTGAGGTTCTCCATGGAGATCTTCATGGTCTTCCTGATACAGTGAGTTTCTTAAATAGCTTAGCAGAGCTAGATGCAGCATATGGTTCTGTTAAGAACGCTGAGAAGCGTCAGATGCGGGAGTATAAGGCTGCTGCTGGAATCTTTAACTGGGAGGTATCTGTTATTTTAACTATCTTTTCTCCGCTTATCATTTGGCCTTATAAGAATTTAAGGAATTGATAGAGCATTGTGTAGTTTTGGTTATAGTAAAACTAAAAGGTGCTGAACTGTTGCAAGTTATTTGTAGTTTCTAGGTAATTATGAAAATCTCATTTTTCTGCTATATATTTGGCCAGGAAGATATATTCGTGACACGAGCACCTGGAAGGCTGGACGTGATGGGAGGTATTGCTGACTATTCTGGAAGTCTTGTTCTGCAGGTTGGATTTCTCATTTTAAATAATTTTCATTTTGCTTTCTTTTTTCATTGCATTATCAATAATTATTTAGAATGAATAAACTATTAGTATAAATATTTAACTTAATCGTTGATACAAGATCTTAATTTAAATTTTTTCCAATGAGCACGTTCTATTTAAAAATGTCCCAATTCTTCTGTACAGCACATCAAATTACAGCATTGAATTCTCTTCTTTCTTCTAAATGCCAGCTATTACGTCTTATTACTCGCAGATGCCGATAAGAGAAGCTTGTCACGTTGCTATCCAAAGGAATCATCCAAGCAAGCATAGGCTCTGGAAACATGCACAGGCTCGGCAAACTGGAAAGGGGCTAGGACCCACTCCTGTTCTGCAAATTGTTAGTGTTGGAATTCAATTGTTGATGTGTTGACGAGTGCAGCCCTGCACAAACACACACGGAAAGACACACTTTCCACATTTCATTGATAATAGATAATTCTAATTTTCATTAGTTTTGTTTTTACAAAAATAGTGCGTATTTTTTTGTATGTTTTTCTGGTGCATTTATAGTTGTCCCGTCTTCTATGGCATTAGGTATCCTATGGATCAGAATTAAGCAACCGTGGTCCAACCTTTGACATGGATTTATCTGATTTTATGGATGGGGATCAACCAATGTCGTACGAAAAGGCAAGAAAATTCTTCGCTCAAGATCCATCACAAAAGTAAGTTATTCTTCCATTGACTTGTGATACGTTACAATTTTATGTGTCCTTATGTGTTTCTTTTATCATGTTCAGGTGGGCAGCTTATGTGGCTGGGACGATCCTTGTTTTGATGACAGAACTAGGCGTACGTTTTGAGGATAGCATCAGTTTGCTGGTACGAATTGCATTATGTCTACTGTAATAGGAGTTGTATTTAACTTGTGTGTAAAAAGCTATGCGGTCTGTGAGTAATATTCCTAATAATTTTTCGCTCCTCGAGTAATTAATATTCATTTTACCAGTTCCCGAGTAATTGAAAAATGACTGTCGTTAATCCTTCCGTTAAATTAAGCTAACGGAAAGGTTAAAATGTCATTTTCCCCCCCGCCAAGTGTGTATTAATGAGGGATCGGTAAATTAAGCAAAAAGATTAGAGAGACCGGTAAATTAAGTGAAAGGATTATATAGAGGATCGGTAAATTATTTACTTCTTAATCTATTAGCTTAATTTAACAAAAGGATTAACGGCAGTCGTTTTTCAATTACTCGGGGACCGGTTAAGTGAATATTTATTACTCGAGGGCCGAAAAATTATTAGGGGTATTACTCCCTTAACTTGTTCCTGCACTTTTTTGTTTTAAGTTTTGGACGAAAGGAGCTGTAAGTTAGTTTCCTCTACATGTTATGAGTCTGATAAATAATTATATCAGTCTTAAATAAAATTCATCTAACAAAAATCAGTTGTAATTATGGACGTATAATAAAAGCATGCAGGAAGGGATAAGGATTTCTAATTTGGTTAATGTCCTACTATGTCAATGCTCTACATTAGATTTTTTCCCTTTGTATTATTTACTATAAAGGCTATTGCAGGCATCATGATGTTTGGACTAATTTATGTGAAAAAATAGGTTTCTTCTGCAGTTCCAGAAGGCAAAGGTGTATCTTCTTCTGCCTCTGTTGAGGTTGCTAGCATGTCTGCTATTGCTGCTTCTCATGGTAAATCCTACTTGGAGTATAGTGAACTGATGATACTCAATAGTATGAGTAAAGAATCTTAAAAAGTTTGGTCTAGATTCATGGGAACTCGATTATTTGAAGGCTTAAAATTTTTAATATTTTTCTTTGACCTGGTTATCCTTAGTTATTTTTAATCCCAGTTTTTCTTATGGAGGTGGTCAGTGACAAATGTTGTGCTTGTTGTATGAATTTCAGGATTGAGCATCAGCCCAAGAGATATTGCTTTACTCTGCCAAAAGGTTTGACTTTTAAAAGCTTCTCGTCAATATTCGTCCATTATAATTATTTTTGAGTAGATCCCAGAATATTTTTGATCATTCAATTTTTATTTTCTTAAACAGGTGGAAAATCATATAGTTGGAGCCCCATGCGGCGTTATGGATCAAATGACCTCAGCTTGTGGCGAAGCGAACAAACTTCTTGCAATGATTTGCCAGGTATGCATCATTAGCACTGTTGTCAAAAGTTTTGCTAAATGTTGATTCGAAGTTTGCGTTATGATGAAGAATTATTCTTTTTCTTATCATATCAGCCTGCTGAGGTGATAGGGCTCGTGGAAATTCCCAGCCATATTCGATTTTGGGGAATTGATTCAGGCATACGGCACAGGTAATTATCTGCTGAAAAATTTATTGGTTTCTCTTTTGACTTTATTTACACCTTGCTATCGTGCTATGATGACAATTTTTTAAGTCGTCAATATATGTCTGCCTTTTTTGTCTCAGTTTGTTCTTTCGCTATTCTTTCTGATGTTTATTGTTCAACAATAGACAAAACTATGGTGTTATTTAGTTTCATTTTATAGCTGAATTTGTTGAACATAAAAATAAAAACCATGAACTACTTTTCTAGATTTCCCATCTCTTTTCTCTCTTTTGGCAGTGTTGGCGGTGCAGACTATGGATCTGTGAGAATTGGTGCCTTCATGGGCAGAAAGATGATAAAGTCGATTGCATCTGCTGTGTTGTCTAAATCACTCCCAAGTGCAAACGGCTTGATTCCAGAGGAGTTGGAGGATGATGGTTTGGAATTACTTGAGGATGAATCTTCATTAGATTATCTTTGCAATTTGTCCCCACATAGGTACGGTTCCTAACCTGATGCGTTAAATTCTCATTCAAATGTGTTCCTACATCGGTAAAGTTCTTTTATGTACAACACATGTAGAAAAATGAATAGTAACTCATATTTACTGATTAATTCTGCTGAGAAAACTCATTTCTTGTATAACAATATTGGCTCAATGCCTCTCATTCCTCATTTGTGATCTAGTCATTTTCTCATTATCCAACAAGTTTCAATGCTACTTTAATCTACCATATAAATTATATTATAAATCATATTTGTATTGTATTTATTTTGCAGATATGAAGGTTTTTATGGTAAAATGCTTCCAGAAACCATTCTAGGTGAGGAGTTTCTGTATAAGTATGTGGATCATAATGATCCTGTTACAGCAATTGATCAGAAGCGCACGTATTCAGTGATTGCACCAGCTAGACATCCCATATATGAAAATTTTCGGGTCAAGGTGGGAAAATCAGTAATCACAGAAAGCCATTTATAGGCCTTGGAGAAACTTCAACCCTTTTTTAGTTGACACTGCTAATTTGAACTTCTGATATTTATCTCAGGCATTCAAAGCATTGCTAACTTCAGCAACTTCAGATGAGCAACTAACAGCTCTCGGGGAACTGCTGTACCAGGTATGCATCCATTTTAGTTGTATGAAAAGAGTTTGCTGTCTGGGCAGGCGATGTTTGTGTGACAAGATTGTGTGATAGAAGCCTCTCTTCCTTTATTTTCATTATTTCCAAGTACAAAATTTTAACTGTTGGGTTACAACAGAATTGATCAACCAACGAACAAACTCCAGAAATATGGCATTTCCTGATAATATAAAATCTTATTGTGCAGTGTCACTACAGCTACAGTGCGTGTGGACTGGGCTCTGATGGGACAGATAGGCTTGTACGGTTGGTACAAGAAATGCAACATGGAAAATCTTCTAAATCAGAAGATGGCACATTATATGGAGCAAAGATCACTGGTGGAGGTTCTGGTGGAACAGTTTGTGTCATTGGCAGAAACTCTCTGCGTAGCAGCCAGCAAATTTTAGAGGTAATCTCCCATTGATGTTGGCACTAATTCTTTTACATTTGGCATCAGTGATTCAAAGTGCTTTTCATTTTTTAGCATCACGGATTTTCCGGAGTCACGAATAGTTTAAAAATTTAATTATTTTTGTTATAGCTCTGTCGTAATTCTTTCAACTCTTTTGGATAAAAATGCAGATTCAACAAAGGTACAAGGGCGCGACTGGCTACTTACCGTTTATTTTTGAGGGTTCATCCCCTGGGGCAGGGAAGTTCGGATACATGAGGATTCGAAAGCACAAAGCTCCTCAAGTAAATTAAATGCTTTATTTCGTTTTCAAATTTCAATTATAATAGAACATCATAGTGATTATTTTAGTGATTGCGCTCAATAAATTATATTTATAATTTCTTTTTTAACATAAATTATATTTATCATTAAGCTTCCCAATTTGTATATCGACTATTGAATAATGGAGAGCATTCTTACTTTTGCTGCTCAATTGGTATAATTCAAGTGTTGAAAATTTCTTATTGACGATTGCAATAGACTATCTATTTGCATACAGATAATCGAAATTTAACATGTCTGGTTTGTTTGAAAAAAAAATTGTGTAGTTAAACCAAACACGAGTTTTCTTATCTCAATTTTAAGCAATTTGTAGAAGTGATCTTGATAATTAACTGAAATACTCGAGTTGTTGAGGCAAGAAAACTTGTGAAAACTCGAGGCACAAAGCATTACTCCTTGAAAAAATACGCAAGGATTCGAGACGCAGAGGTTGAGTTTCATATCTTGGGTATAGAGAAGTTGAAACTTGATAAGTAAAAAAATCTACTGAATTCAGAAGGTCTGGTATTTCTAATGAACCATGGTCTTGTGTTTGAATCTTGCCATAGAAATTTTTTACAGAAAAACTTGATGATTGAAGGTAGGAAAAGAAGGTGTTGCGAACATCAACCAATTCAAATGATCTGCAAATACCATTTCATTCAAATCTGTAAACAAATATCAATCTGTACCTCATATTTCGAACCAATCAAAAACAAACCACATCTTATTGTCCTATAATCGGGAATTCTTTTCCTTCATCGTATTAACCGTTTGCATCAACGAATTATTTCACGGGAGCCGGAAAATACCATTCAAAATGTGTCAGCACAGATACAGTATCTTCAACATTGGAGTGTTGTCGATAGAAGGATTCATACATTGATGCTCGTGGCTTTGAATGCGGTAGCAGTTGTCAATTTAGAGATGGCAACGGAGACAGGATTTATGCATGCCTTTTTTCCAACGCATTCATGCAGCGGAAAGCTGTGATAAATCAACCATTTCGAATGCTGCCTACGACAATACAACCTCCGATAATGTTACTTCTAAAACCAGTGAAGATACTCTCTTAATATCATGTTTGTTATTCTTACGCTATTTAAGATGATTAAATAAATTGATTAAAACATCATTCTCTATATTGAAATTTGAAATATAAATTAATATTAATATTATGTATATTTATTACAATGTGAACTCAATTAAATATTAAAAATAATATAAGAACATTAATTAAAAAAAATCATGATTTTATAAAATAAAATATTTGAGACAAAATTTTGCCGGCCCGAACATATGTATATGTTTGTACACTAAGAACTATCCTGCAAAACATCCCAGGATTTGTAGTCATAACAAAGAAACCACATAAGTAGGGGAAATCTACGGAGGGTGGCAATTCATGTTAGTGTGTCATTATCGTGTCATGTTATTTTCGATCAAATATCATTATTAAAGGCTAAAGAAATGTAGATAATCTCAAGCAACAAAGTTTTATGAATCAGACATTAATAACCATCAGCTACAATCTTACAGCCATATAAAAGAAAATCTAAGGTTGATAATAAGTCTTCATTACAAACCCTAGCTAGCGCATACATCTGCTCTTTCAACCAACATGTAAATGTCATTCATTCTCCAACACGGGTTGTTCGCGGCAACCCTCCAAGCCTGAGCTAAACAAAATTAGTGGCAACATAGATTGCTAGAAACTGTTTCTGATTACGAAAAGGAGATTCAGCTGTACGTCATTAATGGGGTTAGCGAAGCTGTGCTGTGACTTGTTCCTTTTGAGTGTTCATGTTGTTATTCAAGAGTCCATGGCAACTCCGACCGGTTCTGGAAGTGGATGCAGTTGAAGGACTGGTAAATTCGATTTTGTTGCCATGCGTGGCTGCATTGCCAGGCTCTTCTCTATCAATATCTCAGTTCTCCTTGTTCCAAGGGCCTTTCTCACTGCATTTGCCAACTCTATCACCATGTCATCCTCGTGACCTGCACGCGTGTCGTAAAACAAAATTCAGTACAAATGTCGAGACAAATCCAACATCGGACGCTAACAGTCTGGTTATCGGTCTAAAATGAGTCTTACCGATATCAAACATTGCTTTCTCTAGCGAGAAGAGATAGTCCCTATTGTTTCCGCAAGGTCCATAAGCAGTTGCAATTTGCCTGAGAAGACGTTAAATGTGCGAGATGTCGCAAAAGTCTTATTAACTTAATAGAGTTCATCTCGTACGAAAGAAAATGTTGCACCAAATAATCAAACATCTCTGGAAGGTTATTTCTTTACAATGGCTAAGAAGACGAAATTACAGCTAAACATTTCCTGCACAAGCTGTTACAATTAACAGGCGTAAGTTATGATAAATCATCTAACATACCTTGCCATTTCCTCCAATGGGGCAGGACCAAGGTAGTACTTGTTCAATATTTTGTCAGGAGTGGATGTGAAACTGCAAGAATATATACATACATATTCTCATAAGAAAAACGACACATTCATGAAGAAAACTAGCATTACTGCCAAAAGAAATTAAATAGTGATATGAACTCATAAAATAAGATTGTTAACTTACACTATAACTCCTGTTAAAGCAGGCCGTGAGGGTTCGCCTTCCTGTAGCCAAGAAAGTGAATTGATTAGAATTGATAATAGGACTGCTATAGATATGCAAACAAAACCTGCACAAAACAAAATATCAGTACCTTGAAAAAGCTTACAAGGGTCTTTTTGTCGTATTCGCACTCCCTTCGCTCCAAATACTACAAAACAAGTAAAAAGAAACATCGGTCTTGTGATTTATGTCAAATGTATTTTTGTTAAGTGAAAATTCATAACAAAATGACAGTAAGTTAAAGAAAGATAGTCAAGACAAGACATACTTCCATAGCTAATCTCTCCTTTTCTGGACTTCCACGAACACAATAAGCCGCCCCCCACTGAAATAAACAGGTGAGTTGGATGAAACAAAAGCACATAAACTTACTTAAAAGACTAGCGTGAAAAATTGAGAAAGACACGAGCTTAAATGGCGAGACGAAACATGTTCTACTTACGCAGATGGCTCCTTCGACATATTCCAAAGTGCAAGTTCTCGCCGGATGTTCAGGCGTACCTCTGTGATCAATGCAAGCTGACATACATACAGAATGTATGAGAAGCAGATATCACTCATTGAAATACCAAACTGGTTAGAAACATTATAGTTAAGTACACCATGTTTAGTTTTACAAATGAGAAACATACCAAGATCAAACACGCGCCTGTAATCCTTGATGTAACCTATCACCTTCTCATCAGATTCAAATCCCGGGTTCCACACCAGTGAACCATAGCCGAAAACCCAGAACACCATCTTCAATCTGCAAATAGATACGTTATCACAAATCAAAATCTCTGAAGGATGATTGACCAAAAAATGTCACTGAAGGCTGCAAATAAGTTTTAGCTAAACCATAATGTGGCACATAATAAAGACAATAACAGTCAATAAAACTCCTAGAAAATTCAACATAAAAAATCAACATTACAATCAAATCAAAACTGACAGTTAAAGAACTAATTACAGAGAAGACAATCCTAATTTCATATTTTTCTCTCATGTATCCCAACCTCAAGACTTGTAGTCCGAGTTTCTTAAACCTGTGTCCCACAGATCCACATAACCAATCACAGCCACAAAAGACCGAATTTTTTATTATTTTCCCGCAACAAGATACAAGCTTTAAGACAAATGAAACAATGTGAGTACAAATGAGAAGAAATTAAACCATGCCCTTTTGAAAATCAACCTAAAATAGCTCAAAAAGCCATGAACCCCCAACTTATCTCACCGTTTCACCACACATTTTCTCAGAGTCAAAACAGAATACAAATAAAAAAACACCAACAACATTTAAATGCAGAGAGAAAATCAGGACAAAGAAACACTAAAACGTCAAACAATAAAACGAAAAAGGGTTGTGAAATGTGAAATCTTACAGAGAATGAAACGAAAAGCAGAGAAAGATAAAATGCAGTGCACGTGCCGGTGAATAATGCGGATGTTTTCTTCTCTACCAGTGATCTGGGCGAGATTTTAGCTACAGATACAGAGAGAGAGAGGTAAATAAGAGCAATGAGAAATATGAGATTCAATAAGCAGAATGCTCCTATTTCAATCTCTCTCTCTGTATTTATCTCTCCTCTCCTGTGTGTGCAAAAATAAGAGAGAAACTGTGGTGGGTCGTCGGAGGAGATAAGAGGATTTTGTAAGGTGGCAATGTGAAGTATATATATATTTGGAGGAATCCCACCAAAGCAAAGCTTCAACTTGTTGCCATCTGTGAATCTGCTTTTCACTTCTAAAACAATATTTTGTATTTATTTCAATCGTTAGTTATTAATTAAGCTTCAATTTTTGGCTACATCTATATTACTAAAGCAGGAGGAGATTCTAAAAAGTTTACATTTGGCTTGATTTATTATTGACATGTGGCACAATAAATTTATATATTAAAAATATAAATTTTAACTACACTCTATTAGCAAAAAATATATATATACAAGAAATATTTTTACTTATAA
>CANYCX012179128.1:0-10145 GCA_948193385.1 Breynia disticha f. nivosa | reverse complement strand
ATATATTTTTAATTAATCTATTTTAATAAATTAATCAAAAATTATTTTCTTAACACAATTATTATTAATTAATTAATTACATATAAAGATTATTAACTTATTATTATTTATTAATTTTACATAAATATTATAATTAATTATATGTAAATATTACAAATTTATTATTAATTATAACTATTAATTTATAATTACTAATTAATTAATTTATAATAATTATAATTATTAATTATCTTATAATTAATTATACATAAATATAATACTATATAAATACATAACTAATTTTATATATTAAATAAATTAATAAAATATGTTAAACCCAAATTAGGGTTCAAGAAATCTTGAACCCTAATTTGAGTGCAACTAAATCTCACTCTCAAATTAGGGATAGGATTTGAGAGTGGGTTGGAGCAAATCCACCCAAATCCTACACCCTAATTTAGGATTTGGGTTTAGGGTTGGAGATGTCCTTCAGGATGAAGGAGTAGCACGTGTCGTTGATCTGAATGTTGGATGCAATAAAAAAAAGCACAAAAGCAGATGAACATTGAACCTTCCACAATGTAACAGTTTGGTTTCAATAATAAGACAGAATTAACAAATGGTTTGGTAGCTGAGAATAATTGAGGAATGTAGAACAGTGAAAATTATAGTTACAAACTAAGATATACTAGGTATGCAGATGTTATCTGGTTCGAAATCGGCGGTTTACGGAATCTGTGAATGGAACCGAACCGTGCATGTACAACATGGTTCGGGTAGGTTCCAAACCGACGGTTCTGCTTTCGGTTCGATTTTCGTTTAAAAATTAACAAAATTGCTGGTTTAGAACTGTGAACCACCAGTTTAAAACTACCGGTTCATGATTATATGGTTCATTGAACTCAACATGACCTATTCTGACAGTTTCAGTTTTAGTTCCGGTTCAATTTTTACACCTTTAATCAGGAAGGAAACTAGATTGGAACTGCTTTTCTTTTAGTGATGTGTCTACCAAATTGTGAATATATTGTGGGGTTTAATTCTCTTACTAGGTTGGGATCCTGAGTACGCAGTTGCATTAAAATTCTATTGAGAGAGTTTTGCCGCCTTTATGGTCTTTCTCGGCTCAAACGATGATTAATCTGGGGTGTTCTGGAACCCATAATTCAGACTTCATACCAACAAAAAAAAATCTCTTCCAAGGTTTCATTCTTAGTATGAACCAAAGACGAAAATAAAGGAGACGAAATGACAGTCACGACCTCTTGCCGTTATTTGTTATATTATTTTAACTCGATTATTTTTACTACATCATAAAAAATCAGACCCGTAATCCGTAATGGACCCCCTAATCGAATGAACACCGCAAATGGGAACGCAATAAAACAACAAAAGAGAATCGCCGGCCATTCACGTCGGCCAACAAGTGTCGACAGCAACCGTCCACTGTCTCGAGAATTCATACGGAAGTGCCACGAGGTTGAACGATCCTTCCGACTTTGACTCGTTCTTTCCCAGCTTAAGATTATATCTTTAAACCAACTTTATAGAATAATGGAAAGAAATAAATGCCAAAAAATATACGCGGAAAATAACAGTACTAATAAATGGTTATAACTTCTCTAACAAACAATTACACCAATAGAGCTTCACCATAGATTCGAACGGAAGAGTGTTACTTTGTATTAGTCGTATCCGATAACAAACTAAAAATATTTTTAAGGGGACGAAAATAGAAGGATTAAAAATAGTGCAAAAAAAGAAACGACAATGTATATGATAAATGAGAAATGAATAAAGGAGTAGACACGACAAAGAGGAGCAACCGACCCCTCGGTCCTCTAATTCTGTCACTGGTCGTATCGTAATTGTATCATATTACTTTATATTAAATATAATTATAAATGACATACATATTTTAAAAATTGAATTGTATTATTCGTATCATATCATAATGTATAATCATAAATTATATTATCATATAAAAAATTGATAGCTCCAATATAGAGTGTTTGAAATAGTGATGAAAGATTGAATTAGTAAATCAGAACAGGAACCGTTAGTTCCGAAACCAGAAACAAACCGTCGGAACTAGTCAGGTCCAGCTTTGAATTCGGTATGGAACTGTGAACCAACTTCGGTTTATTTTTAATGAAAAATCAAATCTGACTTATCGAATCAAAAGCAGAACTTCTGATTCAAAACTAGAACTGAACTGCTCCAAGCCTGCTAGATCCGATTTCAATTCCGGTTCAAATTTCAATTTCAGTTCTATAAACCACAAAATCGTCAATCGACAGTTTCAAACCGATTTAGACTTCTTGCCCAAAATATACTCGAACAAGAAAAAAAAAAACTCACTCCGACATAACCAAACTTTTCAATAGCCTTCGTTGTTAAAGGAAGACATGTCCGAGTCATCCTCCAATACGACAAGATTTACATAAATAGGCAAAACCCAAAAAAAAACAACACGTCGTTTTGACATTTTAGCCTACGTCTTTTTAGCATAAGGAAAACATAGCTATCATTATTCTCTCAATCTCTAACATTCAGCTCTACTCTTCACTCCTAAAAGTAAAACCTCTCTGCCTCTCTCATTTTCTCTCTCTGTTTGCCGTAAATTAATCCGATTATCGTTTTTTAGTTAACTTTTTAATTACTAATTATTTTGTTTGGTTTTGTTTAATTAATTGTTTTTTTGTGGTTGCAGAGTTGTGAAATGGAAAGTGGTGATAAACGGCCGCTCGTCGGCTCTGATATTCACGGATTTCACACTATGAAAGGTACCGGAATTTTGAATTTTATTTGTTTGATTAATATTCTGAAAATCGAAAGTTATTTAATTATCGTAGAAATGTTTTTGCTGTGTTTAGGTAATTGTTGAAAATGTTATTATTAGTGACGGACTTTTGTGGTTTTAACTTGATTGTAAGTTTGAAGGATTAGGTGGTGTTTTTGTTATGGTTTGAATTATAGAAATGATAATTAGTGATGGCATTTCAATAATTTTAGTTTTGGATGTTTGTGTGATTTTGTAGTTTAAGCTTGTTTAGTGGATATTTTGTAGAAATGATTGTTTGTTTGGCTGACAGATTTGGATTATGGGAATATATTGGAGGAGGCGAGAAGTAGATGGCTTCGTCCGAATGAGATTCATGCTATACTCAGTAATCACAAGTATTTCACCATTCATGTTAGGCCTATGAACTTGCCTAAGAGTAAGCACTAGTTTCGTTGGAATGTTGGTTTATGATTTTTCACTTGCTTTGGAAGAACAACTTTGATGTACAGTTTTGAGTTTGAACTTAAGATTTGATAGCAGAAGTGTCTCGCGGCTGTTAAATTTCTTGAACTAGCAATCTAGCATTTATTTTCACTATCTAATGTTAGTTTACTGATATAATAGGTGGCACTATTGTGTTGTTTGATCGTAAAATGCTGAGGAACTTCAGGAAAGACGGTCATAACTGGAAAAAGAAAAATGACGGGAAGACTGTTAAAGAAGCTCATGAACACTTAAAAGTAAGTCTTGTTTCTAAGGTCATGCACGACAAGAAGCATCTATGGTTTTTCCAGGAACTCACCTAATAACGTTATTCATTTGATTCTTTCATCGGTATATCATATCGTTTTATGTTCCAGGTTGGTAATGAAGAACGAATTCATGTATACTATGCACATGGGCAGGACAACCCAACCTTTGTACGCAGGTGTTATTGGCTACTTGATAAGTATGTACTTTAAGGTTCAAAGCATTCTATAAGTGAATCATGTTTGTTTTGACATTTATTAATTGATATTCTACGATCATGGACCCTCCCTGCCTCCCTCTAAAGACACATAAGCAAGCATTTTATGGGGTTTTCTTCAAGCTATAACCTTTGGCTGCATTTGTTGTTTCTTTCAGGGCTTTAGAACACATAGTCCTTGTTCATTACCGTGAAACCCAGGAGGTAAGTTCTGTGACGCCTTACTGCTTGCAGTAGTAGTATTCTTTCTTGTAACTGGTTCATTTTTGGCTACAAACTAGGAGGGTTATTTATTTATCAAAAGTAAGCACTTGAATCCATTTGTGTAATTTTAACATAAGCTAAAAGTATATCAAGAAAGGATTTTAGCATATTAAAGGTTTTCTAACTACACTTGAGATAGGTTGATATGTTACTTGAGATAACCAGTTTCTTTTGAATCTTCTTTGATCTTTTTTTATCAGTATCATGTTTGGTCTGATTGCCATATTATATAGTCGCAGAGTTCTCCTGTCACACCTCTAAACTCAAACTCTGGTTCGGTATCTGATCAGTCTATTCCTTGGCTCACATCAGAAGAATTTGAGTCTGGTACTGGATATTATGCAAAGCAGAAGGAAAATCTAGGTGTGATATTACTTGTGTTAAATTAAATTAAATTATGCGGTTGTTGATTCTTTTAAGTTTAAGAAGTGAATGATGCAAAAAAAATCCATACCTGTCAAAGGACATTTGTATACTTTTATGTGCATTTTTATTCTCACTATATGGTTCTTGTCCTCGTTTCCCAACCTTCTCATGTTAAACAGGATCTGGAAATAACTTAAACATCAGCAGTCATGAAATGAGGATTCATGAACTCAACACGCTTGAGTGGGATGACCTCGTTGCTAATGATCTTAACAATTCCACTGTAACTAAAGGAGGTATGCAATAGGTGCTGCTTAATGCACTGCAACTAACTTTGCAATCCATATATAACGTTTCCATCTATTACTTTATCTTATTGCTTTGAATGTGTACAGATAAGGCGCTTGCAGATCAACAGAATCCAGAAAATGGGTCCTTATATAATGTAAGCAGAAAATTGATAATGTTCAATGACTCTTTACTAATATCATTGGCTATGCTGTCTTGCCTGAGCTTTTACTCTTTTCCCCCTCTTTTTTAACATGTTATCCATATGTGAAGTTGCTACATCTATTGTGAGCCCATATTCTTTGTTTCTCTTTAAATATTCCACTGTGATCATATTAATTATTTAGAAAGATAAGTTCCTGAAAAATATATTTTTGTTTTCCCAAATCAGAACAGATCGAAATATTTTAATTAGGAACTCTGTTGTTATGGACTATCTACTGCAGTATTCCTAGCATTCTAAGGGTTACATTATCAATGTATCATTTATGTCTTTATATTCTATTTCCAGGGGAGCACTTTACCTCCACACAACTTATCAGTAGAAACATCTTCCTTGGGCAACTTAACTGAGCCAGTTGTTAGGACAGATAACACTTATTCCTCTACACCAAACAGCATTTATAATCAAGCATCAGGATTTCCTATGAATTCAAATGCACAGCAGAATAGTTCTAGCTTCCTGGGTGCTGGTGTTTCTCTGGACATTTTGGCTATTGATGGTTTACAAAGTCAAGATAGTTTTGGTCGGTGGATGAATTACATCATAGCCGACTCTCCAAGTTCAGTTGAGGATGTGATTGAATCTTCAATCTCATCTGGTCATGATTCGGTTGCTTCTTCGGAAATTGATCAACATCAATCTCCTGCTTCAGAACAAATATTTGTTATAACAGATGTTTCACCTGCATGGGCATTTTCAACTGAGACAACAAAGGTTTGATCAACTCTCCTGCATATAGTGAACTTTTCTTTTTATGATTATGATGGGTTTGATTTTATGGTTTGCTTGTGCACAAAAAGTAATATATATTGTTGCATGATAATTTTGTAATTGTTAAAAAGGAAAAAGGGAAAAGGAGATGGTGGAAGAACTATGAACTGTTAGTGCAAATTCCATGGTGAATTGGTTGGTGACTGTATATGAGTCCTTGTGAAATAAAATTAATTTTGTTTGAATGAATATGTAAGGTGTCATAATAGTTATTTTCATGATAAAGTTTGTTTCTAATTGTTTTGGGCCTTTTCTCGACATCATTTGAATCACCATGAGATTTTTAAATGCAGCTAACATTTTATTTATTATATTTGCCTTTATTTACCTTTTATTGCAGGTTTTGATCACTGGCTACTTCCATGACCGATATCTTCAATTGGCAAAGTCTAACCTCTTTTGCATTTGTGGTGATGCCTCTATTCCTGTAGAGTGTGTTCAGGCAGGTGTATATCGCTGTTTTTTGCCACCTCATATTCCTGGACTAGTAAGTCTTTGTTTGAGCTTGGACGGTCACAATCCTATCAGCCAAATTCTGAATTTTGAATACCGCAGTCCTTCGTTGCCTGAACCAGTGGTTTCGTCAGAAAATAAGTCTAATTGGGAAGGGTTCCAACTTCAGTTGAGACTTGTTCATTTGCTATTCTCTACTTCAAAGAGCCTGGGTATTTTTTCCAATAAAATATCTCCAGCTAACTTGAGGGATGCTAAGAAGTTTTCTAAAAAAGTTTCTGGCATTTCTAATAGTTGGATATATTTGACCAAGTTAATTGAGGACAAAAGGATTTCAGTTACACAAGCTAAAGATGGTCTGTTTGAGATTACTTTGAAGAACTTGCTCAAGGAATGGCTGTTGGAAAGAGTGATCGAAGGCTGTAAATCTACAGAATATGATGCTCAAGGCCAAGGAGTTATCCATTTGTGCAGTATTCTTGGATATAGCTGGGCTATTTATTTGTTTTCATGGTCAGGCTTATCATTGGATTTTCGTGATAAACATGGATGGACTGCACTTCACTGGGCAGCATATCATGGAAGGTGATCTTTTTTGAACTGCACTTTAGCTAATTTCTTCTTATGGAATGTCTTTAGTTAGCCATTGTCATTTCATTATATTTAATTGCTTCTCTCGATTTTAGTTCTTTTACCTCATCAAGCTCTATTTCTCATGAGCACACATGTTTAATTCATGACCTGAAGATTAGAGAAATGGCATCTTTGCTGCCACTAGTGTGGCTTAGCTAAATGGATTGGCAGTTTGTTACTGGTTTCTGGAAATTTATCTCAAAATTCAATGGCATATGTTTCTCTCTAATTTTGAAAATTTGCATGTTCAGGGAGAAAATGGTCGCAGTTCTCTTATCCGCTGGTGCAAAGCCAAATTTGGTTACAGATCCCACAACAGATAATCCTGGTGGATGCACTGCCGCTGATCTTGCATCTATCAATGGTTTTGATGGTTTAGCAGCGTATCTGTCTGAGAAGGCCCTTGTGGCACACTTCAAGGATATGTCTATGGCTGGAAATGCGACTGGGTCACTGGAAACTGCTACTGAGGCTGTAAACTCTGAGAACCTGACGGAGGATGAACTTTACCTGAAGGATACATTAGCAGCATATCGGACAGCTGCTGACGCAGCTGCACGTATTCAATCTGCATTTAGGGAACACTCTTTCAAAGTCCATTCTAACTTAGTTCGGGCCTCTAATCCTGAGGATGAAGCCAGGAGTATAATAGCAGCAATGAAGATTCAGCATGCATTCCGTGACTTTGATAGACGAAAAAAGATGGCAGCTGCTTTTCGAATCCAGTATAGGTTCCGAACATGGAAAATGAGGAAGGATTTCCTGGCCATGCGGCGTCATGCCGTCAAAATTCAAGTAAGTGCTTATTTTTCACTCTGGTTTAGGTGTAACCAAGGCAGAGAAGCCACAGCAAACACAAGAGATAGAGATTACTGTTACTACTGTTCATATAGGATATCTGCTGGGCCTATCATTTTGAGCATAATCTGACAATTCTTATCTTTCCTGATTGGGTATCAGTTGGCATTAAAGTTTATAATGACTCTTTTGGTATGTTAAGTCGCCTAAGTTACATGCGCCGCATGCATTCACATTTATATACTCTAAAATTCAGAGTAATGTAATGTTATATGAACATATTACAGTACCAGATAAAGCGAGTAAAATGATTAGTCAATAGCAGTAATAGTTTCAAATTTATTTACTCATTTTGAAAAATGTCGATAACTGACCTTTACTATCATTTTGGTCAAGCAAAGACTGCTATTACATGATTTAACTTCATTTCAATTCATCAGGCTGCCTTCCGAGGCTTCCAAGCAAGGAAGCAGTATCAAAAGATTGTATGGTCAGTTGGAGTTCTCGAGAAAGTAATACTGCGATGGCGCTTGAAGAGAAAAGGTTTCCGTGGACTTCACGTTGATCCAATCGAAACTGTTGTAGAACAGGAGGAAACTGATGCAGAGGAGGGTTTCTACAAAACCAGCCAGAAACAAGCCGAAGAACGTGTGGTAAGATCCGTTACTCGTGTCCAAGCCCTGTTCCGTTCAAAGAAAGCTCAAGCCGAATACCAGAATATCAAACTGGCACATAGGCAAGCAATGGTAAGAGCTACCTGGAAATTTCTCGTTTGCCTTCTCGACCTGCAGACCAACTAATTATCTTATTCTCAAACACCGCAGCTTGAATACGAAGGGCTTAACGAAATCGATTCATACATGGAAAGTTGAAGCGACGAGCTGACAAGGATTCTCAAGACAGCTACCTTCTGTCAGACTTGTACATCTGGTAAATACCTAATTTATATCGTTTTTCGTGTTTCGCAAACTTTATTGCTGTTAAATGCTGGAAGGGTCCTGAGAAGGTGTCAAATTAGGCTAGTGCAAGATGGTGTTGTGTTTTTTGATCCTCATGTAGATATTCTCCCATCGTTTGAAGTTTAAACCAAGTAGTGGTTAGTGCATACTCTTATAATGTACAGTTTTTCATGGAAATTTCAAACTCACCTTTGTAATACTAATAACCATGTCAATGTGTATTCTCAGCCAGTCATTTTATTTGGACTACTGGTATCCTTTTGGGGTGTTTGATGAATTTTACGTAAGAGTAATTAGTGGAAGCGTAACTAATCGTAATGACTGAAAAGTAATGAAAATGACAGGGAAGCGTACATTTGAATTTGACGCTTGTTTGAGAGATCAAGAAAGAAAAAAGTAAAGTTTAAATGACGAGACGTAAAATTATTGTATCTGTATTAAAATATTCATGTATCAAAGTGTAATAAGATTATTGTTATACAAAGATAATTTGAATGAAAATTTTAATAAGGTTAAAAGTAGAAAAGTTTTTATAAAAGTATTTTTACGTTGTTTACACCCTAATTGAAAGTATAAGTTTTGAAAGGAATGTTCGCGACTGAAACCACACTACTTTTTACTTGCTCCCTCCGTCCCATTTTTATAGATATTCTTTCTATATTGGTTGTCTCAATATATAGGTAACTTTCTATTTTCATATATATCATTTGTTGTTTGAATGTCATTTTTACCTTATTAAATTAACGACATTCTTATGTTTTCAATACAAAATTATTAATACAATTAATTATTATCCAATTAAAACACTTCATTGAATAAGGACAATATTGTAAAAACACATATTAACTACCACTTATAACTAACATAACTACATGTTTCTTAATACCCGCAACTTGCTCAAAATCGCCTATCAATGTGGGACGGAGGGAGTATTACTTTTTTGTTTTACAATATATGTCGTTTTAGAAAACTATATTTGTTCCATTTTATATATATAACTAGTCGAGATTCTGCGCTCGCGCAGATGTGTTTTAATTACTGAAATTATTAGAAAATGTTGATGTTTTTTTAGAAATATGTTTAAATTGTACTACAAGTAAAGATTTGTTTTTTCGACATGCCAAATATTTCACCTATGAATGCTTTTTAAATAAGGCTGATGTGGAAATTGTTAATGCATTTAAGGCCCTACATTTTATTACTGCAATACGTATGCCTTTGTTGCTTCCCACTGAATACTTGTTTATTATAGTGTGTGAATATAATATTTTCACAATCAACAATGAGTTGCAATACCCTTATTGTTGCTTTAGCAAATTTCTAGGACATTTGTCCTTCATTTTTTCATAGTACCACCTTAAACTTCAACTATGATTGCCCGTCTATTTCTGTTCCATCCCCGATTAATAGCCTTTTTAGTGAGTTCAATTGCATCGTAAATAGTACCAATTTCATGGATTATCTTGTCAAGAAATTGTGAATGAAATTGTAAATGACCTTAACTCATTCATTTCACCCTGCAATATGAGCGTTATCATTTCACTTTTTCATCCTGCGGCGCAGACAATATCAAAAAAATTCAAGCTTGGAGAATCTTTTTGTGGCTGTTGTCGATGGTTTTGAGTTGCAGTGGTATGCAAATAGTGCAATATATGATAG
>CANYCX012178743.1:0-11390 GCA_948193385.1 Breynia disticha f. nivosa | reverse complement strand
GTATTAGTTTGGATGTAGTGGGAGGCTCCACACAGTAATAATCGATCCGTTTCTCTTCTGGTTAACCCTAAAAATCTCCATTTTCATTCATTCTTTCAATTATAAATTACCCATCTCGCATTTTAATTACTTTTAGCTCAAAGTTTTCATCATTCATTTGCATAGTTTTGTTAATGCAGGTTAATAATGAGTTTGAGTGGTCCTTCCATGGCTTCTGGTTAGTTTTTTTTTTCATTGAAAGTCTAACAAAGATATTTTTTTATATATAGAAGTAGTGAATAAAGATTGTGAGTTTGATGTGGGATATGAATGTTATAGATGGAAGAACCGCGAGAAGAGCATTTGAGTTTGGGAGAACATATGTGGTGAGGCCTAAAGGTAAACATCAGGCAACTATTGTTTGGCTTCATGGACTTGGTGACAATGGCTCCAGGTATCTTTACACCATTGTTTCGATTTTCTCTTTAGCGTGATCTCTTTGCTGTTGAAATGTTGGTTTGGATAACTAATTGAACTCAATCTTCGATTTTGGCTATTGTTTCTTTACTGTTTTATGAATGATTTGTTGTCTGGCTGACTGTTTGGAATGATTTATGTGGCGCAATGTTGTGCCCCGTTGTAGCTACAAATAAGACATATAAAGTAAAAGAGAGAAGGAATTACTACAAGATATTGGATTTCGAAACCTGTTTTTGATTGTTGACTGCTTCACTTCTTCGTTTGGCAGCTGGTCGCAGCTCCTGGAGACTCTACCTCTTTCCAATGTAAGTACATACTATTGCTACTTCATTTGGGAGTTGATGTCAGCATTCATTGCAAGAAAATTAATTTATGTTTGCAACCATAATGGTTGAAATCATGTGATACAGATTAAATGGATATGCCCAACCGCTCCAACTCGGCCCATAACTATATTTGGTGGTTTTCCATCCACGGCATGTAAGTTTGATCATCTAAGATATGTTAGATTTTTCTTGATGACATTAGCTGTGGCAAAATCATCTTGTCAAATAAGATTTTGCAAAATGCTTAGTGCAGTCATGTATATTGTATAGAAGTACAATTCTGTACATTGGTTGAAGTATGGTAGTTCTACTGTTTGCTCTATTGATTATGATTCCCTGAAGTTCAGCATGATTGAATACACAGGGTTTGATGTGGGGGACCTTTCCGAAGATGCTGTTGATGATCTAGAAGGCTTGGATGCTGCAGCATCACATGTTGCAAATTTGCTGTCTACAGAACCTGCTGATAGTAAACATTTTTCTTTAATCATTATTATCTTATTATGCATTATTGTGAATTTTATCATTTTCTGAAATAATTCATGTTATTAGTATTGAACCATATGCCGATGCCATTCATGGAAATATATTATATTTCTTCTGAGCTTATAGTTCAAGTCAAGGGACTTCTATTTGTTGCGGAGTGAATATGGTCTAAAGTAGTAGATCATGGCTTTTTGCAGACTCGTTTATTGATTAGAAAACTTGATCTTGTGTGTGACTCGTTGAAGTAGCCAAGTGTTCTGAATAAATTAAATTCATTTCCTAATAAAATTTTTTTTATGTCAAAGTAAAATTTGGTATTGGAGGCTTCAGCATGGGCGCAGCAACTGCCCTCTACTCAGCAACTTGTTTTACTGTTGGAAAATATGGAAATGGTAGCCCATATCCAGCCAATTTGAGTACAGTGGTCGGATTAAGTGGCTGGCTTCCGTGTGCAAAGTATGATGACTTGCTCTGATTTTTCTGCAAAGAATTCTCTCAGTCGTTCCAGCTCTTTACTTATTTTCCAATATTGTTAACTTCCAGCATATTGTTTCCGTTCCGAATTTTCTTTTTCTAGGACATTGTGCAACAAATTAGAAGGTGTTCCTGAAGCTGCAGGACGTGCCGAATCCTTGCCTATTTTGCTATGTCATGGCAAAGGTATTTGTCTTTTATTGTCTTTACATTCTGGAAAATGTACAGATAGATTACTCTGTTGAACATGAAAGAAAATATGTTGGAAATGTAAGTTATTGGGTAGTCTTGAAATGACAAATGTGGAAGTAGAATGGTTTTTTTACATCTCACTTGTATCATTGTATGCTGGCTGCTGTTTGGTTTTGTGTGGGCTTCTTTTTTCTGATATGTAGCAATTTAGTTAGCCCTAATGAATGTTTTGCTCATAGAATGGAACTATGGAAGTGGTTGATTACCGCTTTACATGGTTAATCGTTAATAGTGAATTGGAAGTTCTTGTTCTATCTTTTCAAGCAGCCATATTATTTGGATCCTTGCCTAAGCTACTTTCTCTGACATATCTGGCATAGATGATACTGAAATTCATTTTTGACAGATTGTGTAATCTTATTTTTTTTCCTGCAGTCGATGACGTAGTTCCTCACAAATTTGGAGAGAAATCCTCACGGGCATTGACCTCAACTCGATTCAAGGATGTGACTTTCAAATCATACAGTGGGTATGTAGCTCCAATAAGAACACATGTTTTTAATTCATTGCAGAATTAATTTATGGGTCAAAATGTTTGCCGTCCTCAAGATATAGTGCTAATTATTTTCGGGGTCCGTGTTCTGTAATATTATTTTCTGGTCGCCGAGGTTTTATCATCTGTGGAATTTCCGAGTCTCTCAATTGCAGATCTTAGGACTGGAAAAATAGTTTTTGAAAACAAAGAAACCGGAAAATAATTACCACTATAACTCAGGACAACAAAAATTTTACTCTGCAAGTCCAAATCCAATTCAAAATTGTAAATTTCTTGTTTGACTGTGAAGGCTTGGTCACCACACCATCCCTGAGGAAATGGATGAGGTCTGTGCATGGCTTGTTTCTAAATTGGGACTTGATGGCTGCTCCTCATGATATGGTGCGGCAGCAAATATTGATGACCTGCTCGGAAGAGGGTTCAAGTAAACATTGAACCTTTCATTTTTTATTCTATGCAACAAAACTTTGTAGCCAAATTTGGGTCTGGGTTTGGTTTGGTATACGTGATTTCCATTATTGTTACTGCAAGTTTCTCGCAGACAGATGGGTGAGAGCTGTATTTATGATGACGAACCTTTGAAATGCAACTTGTTTGCTTTGCTTTCATGTTTGTTGATTGTTCATCAATGTCTATCAAACATCAAGCTTCCATTCATAAACTCTTCAGTTTCACGTTTGAACCGATCATTTCCGCCTGAACACAATTATCGTTCTGCCTTCTGATCAGTCACAGCTAAGTACAAAGAGAGAATGAACAATTTCAACAAATGGAACAAATTGGAAAGCAACGATAGAAAAAGCAATCTGCCTGTTTTGTGCACGCCAAAATGATCAGTCACAGTTAAGAGATCAATGTGTTTTGCTTCCAGGTTGGGGATACACTTCTTGCAAAGATTACAATGGAGTTTCCAGTCAAACTGTTTGCTGCGTTTTTGAGAGCTTAGGTTCCCTGGAAGGACTTTCTTTGATAAAAGAAAAATCTGCACTTCCACCTGTTGGGGACAACAAGTTTTTCTCTTGATCATCGCCATCGTCAAGTTCCGTAGACTCACGAGGAGTTGTCGTGGCCAGGGATTCACTTCCATCTTCTTCTAATTCTGATAATGCAAGCAGCCGAAAAAAACCATCTTCAGTTCTACTAAAGCCTATCAATAAGGAAAAGGAAACGCGAAAACATTTACGAACCGAACTCACCCATGCACTCGTGGTATTCTGGTAGCTGTTTGACTGTTGTTACTTGAAGACTTTCAGGAAGCAGACAGCTACATAAAGCACCTGAAATATGCAATAAAAATATACCATTCAGTTTATTCGCCCATAATGTACTCTCCATTTTTTCTCCTTAACATACAGCCTAATCAATAGCCTCAAGACAACATCTTCATCTTGTCACTAAGCACATATATAGTTATGGCAATAGAGTGGTGATGCTATAGAAAAATATACGGTAAAAGAAAAATCACTAAAGAAGTAGACATCATAAAGGGACGATACTATAGAAAAATATACGGGAAAAGGAAAATAACTAAAGAGGTAGACACGACAAGGGATGACTGACACTCTCGTAGACCCCATTGTTTCCGTCCGTGGATACAACACACAAGACTCGTAAACTTTATGACTCATTAGAAACTGAATTCTGCATTCCATACCTAGCCGTGCTAGCCGGTTTACCCATCCTGGTATGTGCTTTCCAGTTAATCTGTAAGAAATGTCGTCTGTGAAGTGATTACAATTCTTTGAAATGAGATGATAAGTGTCACCATGATACTCCGCGACCGTATTCTCTATAAATGTCCGAAATTCAGAGGGAGGCATATTGATGCGACCGAGTGTTATGGTAGATCGGTATATAAAACCAGGGCAGCTCTTTGGTTCTACTTCAAAAACTCCACTAACAGGAAAATCATGAGCTCCAAATCCATACTCCTTGCCATGAACTGTAAACACACATGAGAAAACACAATGCATCCCAATAAATCAACCATGAATGTTAAGCATTTGATACCAAATTTGTGTTTTGACTAAAAGTAGGAGTTTGCGAATGCATTTTGACTTGAACAAACCAATTCTCATACAATCTTTGAAACAAACTACAATTTTATCAGAACAAACGGCACCAATTATCAATCATCAAACTTCCTATGCACATTTTGATTCAAAAGAAATAAACTATATGAAGCAAAACTGTGATCTTTAAACAGTCTAAGTTCAATTGTTACCATAAAGGTTCCAAACCCACATTCTACTTCCTTTATTCAACTAAATGAACACACAATCCAAAAATGAAAGCTAAAAATTCTCAAATCAAGCAGCAACAAATAATGCAACATAACCGCAACATCAATAACCCAAATATCTAAAAAAAAAAAAAGGATACAGAAACAAACATGACCACAATATCAAGACCCACAAAGTTGAAGAAACAATCAACAACAGATGCAAATTCCATTAAAAGAGCAATCCTTATGAAACTCAGAAACAAAACAAACCAGCAAAAACCCAAATGAGCAAAAAGAAAAAAACCGAAAGAATGAAACCTTCAATGCCAGAATGAAAGACTCCAAAGCCAAACCAATAGGTGTAATTATTAATAGAGGTAAGATCGTAAACGTTCAAAACGACAAGACTTTCTAATGGAGGATTTTCATGCTCTGAGCTTGAATTGGATTTGCTGCTTTCTCCCATTTGTTCTTTTTGCTTCTCACAACTAACTAATTCTATCTCATCAAACCCACTAATCTTTCCTTGTTTTAAAGCTAAAAAATCATGTGTTTTGTCGATAACTCACAGAACCAATTCCTGCTGGTTCGAAAAAGATTTGTGCTTTATTTTTTTTTAACAAGTTTTTAGGTGGGAATGTGAGATGAAAGTAATTTTGTTTAAAGAATATGTTGGGTTTTGTGCTTAACCACAAATAAAAAGGAATTGTTGTAATAAATAAGCTTATTTTTAATTGTCTGAATCTCATCAAGAGATGGCTACAGCATTTCAACGGTTTGACGGACACCTAACGGCAGCTACTGCTCGCGTGTCCGTGTCTCCTCAAATTTTGTTTTGAATCCCACGTCACTTTTATACTTATTTATTACATCATCCGACTCACTTAATTTAACTGTAAAATTTAATAAATAATATTATTAATTAAAATTATTATATTATTATTCATTAATTATTTTCTTATATTTAATTGCACCATTATTTATATACTGCACTTATAAAAAAATTCATTTCAAATAAATAATCTCTTATTTTTATTCTATTCTATTCAAAACTTGAAATACCTATTAGCTTGAGTAACACAAATTATAGAGAACAAATTGACCTCACTTTTATTTAGAGCATATGTGATCGATCTACCACTCATTTTATACATCATTATTGAAATTTATGATTTTAAACATCAACGGTTGTAAATACTCCTATTTCAACATAAGAATAGTTTTAAAAATGAACATACATTTTAAGTAAGAATATTTTAAAAAAAACTGTATAATTATATTTATTTAAAATAAAATTTTAGAATTAAAATTATATTTATTTTAAAACAGAGGAAAACAACATTTATTTATTTCGCACAAAACAATTGAAGAGAAATCATTAACATGTGACAATTGATAATGTTGTCGGCTTTCACTTGTTGCAGTCATAATGGTGTATGATTACAACCACCTGACGGCTTACAACAATCCTTAATCGGATTTCTACGTCAGGTTTAGGACAGACAATTTTTAACTTAATAATAAATAAATAATTAAATACGATATAAATAATATGAATTCAATTTATATATATATATATATAATAAAAAAATAACTAACACAATTATGACCCCTAATCAGGTTTGAGGAGTTTTGCTGCATAGAATTATGTTATAACAGCCTAATATACTCCCCGACCTCAGTCAACAAAATTTAGGCAAAACCAAGTAATTAAGTGCCTGACAACGTTGGAGACAAGTAGGAGAAGATGGGAGGACATCAACCAACATATATTTCAACATGCTAACAATGGAAAGAGGAGTATTAGACATGACTACACAGTGCACTGGAACAATTATGCACTGTAAGAGAAGGGCTTTCAACTACAACATTAAATTGATCGCAAAGTTACATTTTCCAAATTACAATTCTGTTCACTCTTCTTAATTCATAAACACTCAAGTAATTGCAGCGAAAACGATCCAGCATTTCGGAGACCAATCATGAATATACCTGTTCCTTTCCTCCCGTTCCCCCTGAGACACAAGAAGATTAAGATTAATATAGCTTCCATTAGATATTACAATCAGCAAAAAAGGACAGTGAAAAACTTACAGTCGGAACATTTCAAGGAAAACAATCAAATGGATCGTTTAAAGATACTTGATCATGACTGGTCTGGTGTACGAGGTGGTCGTGTGCGCTCACTCCGCCTCCAAGGGCCTGAGCCACCATCTGACGAATCATCATCTTCATCTCTAGAAGATGATCCAGTTTCTAAATCATGTGCCTCGCCCCAATGTTGGGAATTTCTCCTTCTCACACTCACTTGCGCTCTGGTCCTCGATGAACCATACCAGCCACCACCACTGCTCCTAGGACTAGTTCCTGGTCGGAAAACCCTTATAAGAAAGAATACAGTGAGCCAACCTCCATCATCTATAGGCAAGATGTTATCTTCTCCCCTCTCTTCCCCAAATGAAGATTGAAGTGTGCTGAGCAAATCTCCAAGGTCTCTCTGACGCTCCATCCTCCTCCAACTACGTTGACGCTCCGGGTCAACCTCTGATGGCCTCACAAGTGGATGCTCAAGCCTTGCATGCTTCCTAAGATCTGCATATGCACCAGTAAATTCACAAGTCTCACATGCACAACTTCTTGACTTTGCATTCATAAAGCGTCTAGCAGGCTCCGTGACAATCCAGTCATTTATATTCCCACGACAAAGGGGGCAAACCAACTGTGGTTGCACCTTATCCTCACAAGGAGTGAGTCCACCAGATATGTGCCTTTCCTCAATTTGTTCTGCTTCTAGATTAGCTACTGTTGGTACCGAGCTCACGTCCATAGGTGAGGTTGTCATAGGGACAGAACTTTCTTCTTGCAAAGGAGTTTCTGGTGGAGTTGCCACAAATGATTTACGAAACTGGTCAAGACAATTGGAGTGGCGATAGCTTGTATCACACATATAAGGACGACAACCTTTCTCGTGAGAAGAACAAATCAGAAGAACAGCATTGTGAGGATGTTCCATGCAGACAGGGCATCTAGCATCTTCCCATTCTTTTATATTTTCCTCAGTTTCCTGAGGTGCTACTGATGAAGAATGTCTAGTACGCTTGGAGCTACATGCATAAGGTGCTGCATTACACCTATCAAAAGATATGGAACGTTCTCTTCTGTCCTTTGGCATGTTCAAACAAAGGAACACCTGCAAAATGATTGATCAGACATTATGTACAGAGATCTTAATTTATAAACTATATAGAAATATATTTTAGCCCAGACAAGTCTTAAGAGAACAGCAGTCAAGTAAATTTTATAGTTTATGGAGTTAAATGTGGCCCTGACAAGACATCCGGCATTGGTTTTCACACAAGACAAGTTACCAATAGAAAACCATAAGACCCATATAAATAGAAAACATCAGAAATCTATGTGGTGCACTTTCCAACAAAAAAAAGTAAGAAAAGCCATCTCTGCCGGTGTAAATTTGCACAGCCTTCATTCATGCGCTAATATACATATCTTGCAGCATATCAACTACCACATACATTGCTACAAGACTAATCCCATGGTGTTAACCGCAATGATTAATGACAGTATCGTAATACGCTGTTATTCATCAACGTAAAGAGCATCAAATCAAGCCAGAGAAACATTAACTGCAACTGAAATCACAAGTTTGCAATACCATTCACAACACAGCAGCATGAGAATTTTAAGTAAACCATCATCTGCACGTCATGATAAAACAAGGTTTTTACAAGATGCTCCACAATCCATACAATCAATTTGGCTCCATGCCAGTCTTCAATATCCCCAACCAATTCCAATACTCCAATTGCTCAACCAAGCAAAACATACTGTACCCTTGATTCCGAACAAATCAATAGCGAGAAACACAAACAGATGGAAAATCATCAATTTACAGTCACAAACCCTTCTGGATACCAAAGGAGCTTCTCTTTCCATCCCCTCAAATCCAAGCACAACAATCAAGAAAGTCTCAGGCTCAACTCGGCCCAAAGCTTGCAACACATCAATCAGCATCAAGATACATAACGGATCAAATAGAATAGCCAGTGGCAGTACCCAGCGCGATAAATGAATGATCTGTTAAACACGGTACACCACAACTCCTCACATAAGAAACCCACACACAAACATACAGCCAACAACATAATCATCTCACAGTCCAAAACCAACTTCGATGCTCTCAATAGAAACCGATAATAACCACAAAAGCAACCTCCGTTCACCTCAGCAACATTCTAAAACACGAGTCTCAGTACGTAACCACATCAACATCAGTTATCCAACACAAATTAATCAAAACCCCAATCAATTACTATTTCCAATCGAACAAAGACACTTCAATCAGCTCAATACATCACTAATTAACTAAATTTAATACCCACTCAATTAATAAAAACCCCTAACTAGAACGTATAATTAAAAAGAAGATTAATCATATCAAAATCAAACAGAAATGAATCGTAAAAACAGTCGAGTAGAAGTCAGATCCGAGTAAACAATAGCGGGAGCTTTTTTTTTGTTAAATCGAATTACCTCGAGAGATTTACGGAGAAATGATAATTGGAAATTGGAGGAGGAGAAATAAAAATCTCTCTCAAAGTAATGGAGTCCAATTAGATAGGGTCACTGAGAGAGATTTAGCGAGCGAGAGAGAGAGAAGTGCAAATTGTTAGGGCTTCGTAGTTTTATTGAGTTGGGAGTAGAGAAATGACGAAGACAATAGAGACGACTTCAAATATGCTGACGTGGATTCTTCCACTTCTCTAATCTTTGTTTTTTTTAAAAAAATATGTTTTCAAGTGGCGTCGAGTCGGCGACGTTTTTGTAATATTTCTTTTTTCATTTCAAATATTATTAATTTTTGCTATTTATATTTGTTTCCGGTCCCTCTCTTTCAAATAATTGGAGCATTTTTTAAATTTATAAATTAGTTTAAGTTAATTTTTTAATTAATTTTATTGATATGAAATTTATAATTTAATTTTACAGTTTCTAATATTTTGTTAAATAACAAATGTCATATAAATAAAAAAATCGTTACAATTATTTAAAAAAAATAAAAACTGAAAACAAATATGTATAAAACGAAAAAAGAAGGTTAAAATATTTTACTCTAAATATTATTATTTCATTTGAGAAACTCACTACTGACGACCACTTTTTGTGTCCTCATCGAGCACAATAAAAATTCTGTAATTTTTTATAAATTTCTGTAACACGATTAAATTATTAAGTAACTCGTTAATAAAATTCTGTAACTTCATTTAATAAAATTCTGTAACTTTTTATGAAAGAATATAATTTTTTATGAATTTCTGTAACATGACTACTTGTCCTCAATGAGGACACAAAAATTGGTCCTAGTTAAAGTAAAGACCCAAAAAGTGCACAGGAGAAGAGATTAAACTCGAACTTGTAGGTATAGAAAGATTCAGTCATGAATGTGCAGAAGAGCATTTGTTCATTAGAGGCCTTACAAAACTTTACAGAGCTCTTTCCTTTCATATGTTTCAGATTTCAGAACAAAACATGAACTGAACTCTCTTCAACAATCATATTTCAACTACTCAAACCAGTGACACATG
This sequence comes from Breynia disticha f. nivosa, assembly GCA_948193385.1. Classification (NCBI taxonomy): domain Eukaryota; kingdom Viridiplantae; phylum Streptophyta; class Magnoliopsida; order Malpighiales; family Phyllanthaceae; genus Breynia; species Breynia disticha. Next base: position 1,070 of record CANYCX012178743.1, on the reverse strand, counting down.
AAACAAAAACAAAATCATATCTCCTGGCTCCGAACAACGACATTGGACGGCAAAATATAAGCTCATCTCACCATGCCTTGTTCTTCATCATACTACCATATTTATACAACAGGATTTGGCCTGCTTCCAACTCTGTTTCCCCTTTCACTTAATGTTCATGGCCGCGGCCATGGTGCGTAGCTCCTTGGCAATCTCTGAGAATGCTGGTCTTTCGTCGGGAATGGATGACCAGCACCTCACCATAAGTGATCTCCATGTCGGGTCTATCCAGCTTGGAATTTCTGGTCTCTGAGTGCCCTTCACTATACCAGCTGAAAATTTAACAGCAAAAGTAAGACCTTATTATTAACATAAACTAAGGAATCCAATTAGTTAGTTTCCAGGTTAGTCACTTCTTATTTTTCCCAATAACTTCTACCTATTATTTCATCTGATCTCAGGTTTGAATAAGGCTCCTCACCAGTCAAGAGTTCCCACATGACTACTCCAAACGAGTACACATCGACCTGCCAGAATGAAATAGTTCAGCACTGAAACAATCTACCATATAATTGAAATATCTGTCTGAATATGTATTCTTTAGCAACTATGAACGAGTACCAACGAAGAAGTCACAGTATTACCTTCTCCGTAACCATGTTCTTGCTATTAAAGAGTTCTGGTGCCATCCATGGTACAGTTCCTCGCACTCCTCCAGAGACAAGTGTCCTCTTTTTAATTTTCGATAATCCCAGATCACTAATCTATAAACAGAATCATTCAGTTCAGTAAGTAGTCTCACCATGTGATTCGTATAAATAGAGGGAAACGAAGGTTCACATGCTGTATAAAGATCAATGGAAATTAGAGAGGTATTCCAACTGCTAATTTCTGCTTGGCTAGTTACCTTGCATATTGGCCGCTGAGGATCCTTCATATTCACAAGCAAATTGTGAGATTTCAAGTCAAAGTGCACAATATTCTTTTCATGCAAGTATTCCATCCCAAAGGCGGCATCCATGGCTATTATCAATCTCTTTCGACGATCAATTGTTCTGTTCAACAACAAAAAAAACTTAGAGAAGAGAAGA
>CANYCX012178511.1:0-23411 GCA_948193385.1 Breynia disticha f. nivosa | reverse complement strand
TGAATTGTAAGTGTTGGGTACACTTACTTCGGGCTCCAAGCTCAAGCTCCTCGCCCGTTCTCCGATTCGGATCCCGAGCCGCGATACCTACACACATTACAAGCCATTTTAATCTCATTAATCAATCTATCTACCACATTTCTCATTCCCTAACCTCTTCTTCCTACATTTTCCTAAAACCCTAAGGTTCTCAACATTCACAAAACTCACATTACAAGCCAACCATGTCTCACATTATAATCCTTACACAATCCCCAACAAAATCCCAGAAAAACCCATTCAAAATCGTACACATTTTTCCCAAAAATCAGAATTTACCTTTGTCAACTCGTTCAAAAACCCTAAAGTCAGTGTGGGGGTGTTTTTCGGGGAGGATATGTGAGTCTCTATGCTTTAGGAGGAAGGATTGAAGGTTGGAAAGGTAAGGGAAAGGGGTTTTTGTGTTGGGTTCACGGGAAAAGGAGTTGGGAGGGTTATGTTTCTGTTTCCATTTGGTTTCCCTCTCCTTTCTAGCCAAAACGCGCACTTTATTTCGACTTCCAAACAGGCCAAACGGCCACATGGTTGTTCCCTCTAGCCGTTTCCACTCTGGAAACTAATACGATCGTGAGGAACGGCCTAGCTGGCCGTTTTCGGCCAATTTTTAGGCATTTTCTACCGATTTCTCGTAATATTATTGTAGTATTTTCGAGCCGTTACACCAAGAGCCATATTACATGAGGTCAATGATTTCACAATCAAATACCTCTCATGTCTTGCCTTCTCTTGGAACATTTCCTTTAGAGCAGTCATGATGTGGTACGCATCTTGATCCATGAACTATTTTTGCAGCTCGGGGATCATTGTAGCCAACATCAGATAAATGGCGTTGTTCGAATCCCTCTTCTTCCTTTCGAAAGATTCTCGAACGGCGGCAGTTGCATTCCTTGCCAGTTCAGCCAGAAGAGCGGCATCCAAGACTTCTAGTTTGTTCTCTTTCCTCAAAATAATCTACAGGTTTCGAGCCTAATCTAGAAAATTGGATTCATTCAACTTATCCTTTTCAAGGATAGAGTGCAGGGAAAAATTCGAGTTGTTTGTGTTCGGTTTCATTGTCTACAAAGATAAACCAAACAAGGTCAGTTATGAGGTCTTTTTAGCAAAAAGATCTCCCACTCAACAATGGATTAATATCCCTTTAAATAATCCACTTGTTAGTGACGTTTCGTAGGACCCAGATCCAATCATCTTTCCCCAAAGATGACTCTCGGTTTCTAATGGGACTAGCACTTTCGTGCTGGGGCACTTCCCATTAATTGCCTAGGGCCGACGCATCGTCACAAACCCACGTTAAGTCCAAACCTACCATTAACGTGCTAACCATGACACCAATCTACCCCCACTCTAATATGGCGACATAGAAGGCCTCGATCTTAGCCCCGCCTCACAAAGAAAATAAAACATGCCCAGCTTTGGCATGACCCACACTTCGATGTTTGATGCCTTGACGGATCGTTAATCTAGGGAGGCAATTTGGTTGACTTAATATTTTCAGGATTAAGTTGTTGTTTGATTTGACGGCTTAGCATGACAAACGCAGATTCGACATTCGATATAGGATTCAAACATTCATCAACGTTAACCTAACATGCAAGACTAAGTGCAGAAAAGTAAATGTGCAATCATGGGCCAATAACCTAGAACTAGGCCTATACTATTACATAGTATATCCTTCGGGCTTCAAGTCCATCTCTAATGGGCTCTCCATCCTTCCTTGTTGGGCTCCACGTTTGGACTCCCTCCATGCTAGGTTGGGCATCCTTTTCTATACTAAGTCTATTCTAAACCTAGTCTAAGAAAAATAGGCTTATGCCTTTACAACCCATTAAACAAGGCCCATGAATGCACCATGCATAAACATACATCCATATACACGTTTTTCTAACACCCAACTGGGCCCAAGGCCCACATGCTCAAACAAGATTTAATGCAACCCTAAAACATGACAAATCTGATTTTAAATTTTAAGCCAAGCCGTTAAGAGAAATTGGACCTTTGGACTCCTTGAGTTAACCCATTGATGGGCTTGGGTCAAGCCCAAAATTATTAATGGAATGAATATCTCAAGCCCACAAGACCAACGCCATATAATTTTCGTGCCAAAAATTAATACAACTCAATTCCTCTTTTACAATTTTACACAAAAAATATAAGTGTAAACTATATGATGCCATTTAATTTTCAAAAAAATTAAACACATACATGAAATTTCAAACAAGAAATTTCCACTGCCAAATTACATTTTCGTCCCTAAATTTCATAAAATTCCATTTAGATCATTTTAGATTCCTAAGACTTAAAACTAGCCTACTACTTCATTAAATCTTTCTAAAAAGCACCTAGTTTAGGAATTTATTAATTTTAATGCCAAAATTAATTATGAACAGTGAATCCTAATTACTATTCACGTTTTCTACAGTACATGAATAGCGAAAATAGAATTAGCATAAAATATTACGTTAACTACTTATAACGAGCCACGTATAAATAGAGTTATTCTCTTCCCAATTAAGGTACATTTTGAAAAGAACATTGTTACTTTCCACAATTTGTTATAATAATTTTGTTGAACTAATGGTGGTTAACAATGTAAATTTGCTCTAAGTTTTGATATAACTGAAAACTTTGTGAATTTAATAAATACAGTTTGTAGGTTACAGAATGAAAATTGAGAAGTTGAATGTTCTTGACAAATGCTATTTTATAATATTGTTTTCTTAATTTATTTAATAAAAAAATTAATAAAATATTTAAGTGATCAAAGTAACCTTATAAATATAGTTAAATATATAAAAGATAAAATAGAGTGCGACATAAATTATTTTTATTAAGATTAAATTTGACAAAAATTATTTAATTTGATGAATTATTATTTCATGTTTTTTTTAAGAATTTTAAAATTATGAAAAACAACCATAACCTCTTTAACAATACCACACTATACAATATTAAAGCAATAAACTAGCAAAACATTAATGAATGAGTGATTGGTTTGGGTGGTTTAAAACGAGAGTTGGGTGAGTGAGTGGAGATGATTTTCCGATAAAACCCGAACCATAGTTCGGTTTTGTACAATTTGGTTTGTGAGCAAACCAAGGCAATACTGACTTCAATTTTGTAAACTAAAGGAGTTAAAAGTAAATACTCATTCCGTCTCATAAATATAAATATAATTTAACTTTAAGATTTTTAAAAAAATTAGTAGTTATTGTAGTTAAAATTAATTAAATTATATATTATTACTATGCTCTTAAGAATTTTTATTGAGAATGACCACAATTGAAAAATTTATCGTAAAATTGAGGGAGGAAGTAAATAGAATCAATCGCAGGTGCAATAATATGCAAATTGGAAATGGTGATATTAGATTTGGTGTAGCAGACGACGGCGTTTCGGAGTGAGATCAGAAAGGGTTGAAGTAGGGTTTCAGAATGGGAACATCAGTGCAAGTAACACCGCTATGTGGTGTGTACAACGAAAACCCATTATCCTACTTAGTCTCCATCGACTCCTTTAACTTCTTAATCGACTGTGGCTGGAATGACCATTTCGACCCTTCTCTTCTCCATCCTCTTTCCAAGTAATCCTCTTCTTTGCTTAACTTGTTTTGTAGCGTGGTGGGAATGTGTTTTGATTATTGTTTGGATTGCAGGGTTGCTTCGAGTATTGATGCAGTATTACTCTCTCATTCAGACACGCTTCATTTGGGTGCATTGCCTTATGCTATCAAGCAACTTGGTCTCTCCGCTCCTGTTTATTCCACTGAGCCTGTTTTTCGACTAGGCCTTCTCACCTTGTACGACCAATACCTGTCTCGCAAGGTATTTCTCTGTTTTTGTTTCCTTATTGCATTCTTATGTGTTGCAATTGGAGTTCAAATGTGGATGTTTCGACTGTGTTGCAGGCGGTTTCTGAGTTTGATTTGTTTACTTTGGATGATATTGACTCTGCTTTCCAAAATGTCACCAGATTAACCTACTCGCAGAATCACCATCTTTCTGGTACTGCTTCTTTGCTATTTACGCTCCTTTTGGTAGTAACGTGGAACGTTGTACTGTTTTGTTTTCTCTACTGAGGTGGGTGGAGATTACGATTTTTAGGTTGCCATTTTTGTTCTAGCTATATTGAGCAAAATGAGCACTTTGGGAATGTCTTCTGTGAAGTTTCTCCAGTACCAATGATATCCAAGCCATTTGTGTTATGTCTAAATTTCAGAATCTAGTTACGAGAATGATGAGGGCTTTTTAGTGAGTTGGAGCTCAGTACAGAGAGCTGCATCTATCTAGAAGCTTGAGAGAAGAGAGTTATGTATCTTTGTTTTTGTTTTGAATTCTTTGATTATTCTATTGATCTTATGAATAATACCTCGACACCAAACTATCCTAAGCTTCTAACAAGACCAAAAGTTTTATGAAGGCTAATTCCAAACTATCCTAAACAATCTGAACTAATCATAAACCAAACTGATAAATATGAACTAATCCCAAATGATAAGGTAACAAGTCCACTTTTTCCTTCTCTTATAATAGATAAAGTCCATAACATCACTTCCTTCCTCCAAAACGAGTTTGCCCTCAATTTCGAAGACAATTTGGAACCAAAATTCTACCACTGTAGTATGATGGATTAAGCAAATCCAATTTTTGCTCTTTTGTGCTAGCCACGACATATCTTTTTGGAAGCCAATTAAATTTTAGCCTCGTTGACGCTGCTTCTAGTTAATTTCTTTTTGTAGCTGCTCGACTTTTCTTTTCGTAGAATTGATGTTTCTTTTTTTTGTAAGTAACTAATGATCTTTTCACAGCAACAATTGTTGAGACTGAAATTCTTGTGAGGTGGGAGATTAAGGACACTTTGGATGTGTCATCCTCACAAATGTTGGTCATGTGTACATAAAATTTTGGCCAATTTGTTTTTGTGACAGCTGTTGTCTAGGATGATCGTGTGGCTTGTTGTCTACTTTTGAATGGCATTTTTGTCTACTAATTCCTTGTTTTACTTTGACACATTGACTTACTAGGGAAAGGGGAGGGGATTGTGATAGCTCCTCATGTGGCTGGACATCTCCTTGGAGGTACTATATGGAAGATAACAAAGGATGGAGAGGATGTTATTTATGCTGTTGATTTCAATCATCGCACAGAAAAGTGAGTGATTCTTTGAAATTTTCAGCATATAGATTCCGTGCTTTTGTTAGGCTCATCTGGAAAGAATACGACACACACTACTGATTGGTATTACCTTTTATCAGGCATCTAAATAGAACTGTTCTGGAGTCTTTTGTTCGACCTGCAGTACTAATAACTGATGCATATAATGCCTTGAGTGCACCAGTTCCCAAGAACCAAAAGGAAATTCTTGGTACGTCTTTTCTTGATGTGTATAGATGGATGCTTTTGATCCAGTTATAATCTTTTCTTGCCAAAAGGTGTGAGCACGAATCTTCATATGTGGTTATATGACAGATAAATATGTTTAAATGATTCATGTGTTATTTGTCTATAATTATTTTAGAGAACACAATTCTAAAGACTCTAGAAAGTGGTGGAAATGTATTAATGCCTGTTGATACTGCTGGGAGGGTTTTGGAACTTCTCCTAATATTGGAAGAGGTTAGTAAAAAGAATAGTATGGCCAAGATTTCGTACTTTTGTTGTCATCTAACTTGTGCTATGGTCAATCTTATTCTAACTTGCAGTTCTGGGGAAAACATTTCTTGAATTATCCCATATTCTTCCTTACATATGTTGCATCAAGCACCATTGACTATGTGAAAAGTTTTTTGGAGTGGATGGGCGATTCAATAGCCAAGTCTTTTGAAACTACACGTGATAATGCTTTTCTTCTTAAGTAAGTTATTGTTAAAAGGTTTAATCACTTTTTAATTTGCTATTGGGATTGTTCTATTTGTACTAATGCCTTGAGTTTGGTGCAGTACTTTTTCTGTGGCATATTAATGCGCTTAGTGAGAAGCAAGAACTAATGTTTATACTTGTTTTACAGGCATGTAACGCTGTTGATTAATAAGACTGAACTAGATAATGCACCAAGTGGTCCAAAGGTTGATTTCGTGCACTTTTCCTTGATAATTTTGGTTTTGATATGTGAAATAGTTTCCTTGATTTGTCCTTTATACTTTGGCTACCATTGTTATTGATGATAAGCATGGTAATTAGGTTGTCCTAGCATCCATGGCAAGTCTGGAAGCAGGTTTTTCTCATGATATATTTGTGGAATGGGCTGCTGATGCAAGAAATCTGGTCCTTTTTACGGAGAGAGGCCAGGTATACTATTGCCTTGATTTATGAAGTTGTTATAACCTTTTACTCTATCGTGTCTTTATATATATATATATATATATATATATATATATATATATATATATATATTTACTTATTTATCTGTTCTTTTGATTTCATGTATAGACTAAACAAATATCATTGTGCATTAGGAACTTTTTCTTACCATAATGAGATTGTAACCATGGATAACATCTAAAGTCTCTCATGTTGTATGTCTTCGACTGATGATGTCATCTTTCATTGAGCTGTGGAACTGAGTGTTGAAGTAACTCTGTTTGGCAGTTTGGTTCATTAGCTCGCATGCTTCAGGCAGATCCACCTCCAAAAGCTGTTAAAGTCACCATGTCTAAGAGAGTTCCTCTGGTCGGGGACGAGTTAGTAGCTTATGAAGAAGAGCAGAAGAGATTAAAAAAGGAAGAGGAACTAAAAGCTAATATGGTCAAAGAGGAGGAATCAAAAGTACAGCATGGGCCTGATGACAATTTAACTGATCCCATGGTTATTGATTCTAGCAATACACATGCTTCACCTGATGGTATTGTTCTGTCATTTTGTACGACCTGACGGACGATGACTAATACTTTTGGAAATGATTTTACTTGTTGCTCTCCTAAAATTGTGACTTTGAGTGCAGTACTAAAATCTTTCTGGTTTTTTCCTACCAGTGGTTGGTTCACAGGGTGGTGGATATCGTGATATATTCATTGATGGATTTGTTTCTCCATCAAACAGTGTCGCCCCAATGTACCCATTCTACGACAATACCTCGGAGTGGGATGATTTTGGTGAAGTTATTAACCCTGATGATTATGTAATAAAGGATGAAGACATGGACCAAGGCGCTGCACATGTATGTACAATAGATTACCTTCCCCGTGTTTGCTGTATGTGTGACATTTTGCAAACTATTTTGACAATTTACCTATTTTGTATTTTGTTCTTCACTTCACTTGCAGTTTGGTTCAATGAACATATGTCCTCTTGAAATCATATAATATTGTTGGCTGCATCTTCAGAAAGGTGTTTTCATGTTGAAGCATGTTCTAGCATTAAATGATGATTGTTGACTTGTACTGTTACTCTTGTTCTCTCTCCTAAATTTTGTTTAGCACAGGACTAGGAGGTCATAACATTTGTATGCTTTATGAGGGTGACATAATTGATCATCTTTCCTATTTTGACAGTTTTGATCTACTTGAGCGAATTCTTGTTTGTGTTTGATACTTAAGCATTTTGTGATTCAATTCTATGTATGGTTTTGGAAACTGAAGTTGGATTTGACATTTTAATTTCTGAGCATAATTCTCATTTTTTAATCCTTTCATGGGTTATGTTTCTCTCTTAGATTTTTCTTTTTTTATATCATTCGGGGCCTTGTACTTTTGTTTTTTTTTTTTAAAATAAAACGCTGGGTATGGACATACTGAAATGTAGTATTTGGTATTGTCAAATAGGTATATATTACCACAAAAATTCCCCAGTAGATATTGTGGGATAGACCCCTGATTTAAATTGCTATGATCTGTTACTGTGTGGGATTCTTAATGTTGAAATTTAGTTTGTACTAATGTTTAATATCCACTTCGTTCAACACCAGAATGGTTATTACATTCCATAATGGTTCATTTTTATTTTAGATTCCTGGAGACATTGATGGAAAGCTTGATGAGGGATCCGCTAGTTGGATACTTGATACAAAGCCTTCAAAAGTTGTCTCTAATGAATTGACTGTAAGTTGGACTGTTTATTATTATGGTTTATCTATTTGTATGTGTGAGATGACATCTTTAGTTTCTGACTTTCTGTTTAACATTCTTTCTCAAAACCTCATTTTTAATCATTTCATTTTGATTAGAATGGTATTTGCATAGAAATTGGATATAAAATGCCGAAGGTGAGGTACTCACCAAAAACAGAGTTGATGAAGAAGATGGAATATTGATTATTTTGACTCACTATTTTTTTTAAAAGCTAAACTGGACCGTATTAGATTCGATAAAATCTTGAATTTAGTGATGAGGCAGCCTTGCTCCCTACCACTTGATGATGATGATGTATGAACTTCACTAGTGGTGCAGAAGGTTTATCCCGTACAATGGTCAATTGATTTTCTAGCTGTCCTTTTTCCAGTATTAATTTCTTCTGCATATTTGCTTTTGCTAAGAAATAGGTGAGATTCTGTTAAGCAATGCCTTGAAGTTGCAATATTTGTGTTAATGTTTGAATAGAAAGCTCAAAACTTGATAACATTGCAAATATATCTTACATGTTATCAAGATTAAATGTTGTAAATTCTTTCTTGCATCATAAAACCGAACCAGCTGCCTATATGAAATTTTGTATACAAATTACGATTTTTTATTGGAGCTTTTTCAGTTGTTGATACTTTGGTTATTAATCTGTTTTCCATCATTCATTTGTGCTCAGGTGCAAGTGAAATGTTCGTTGATATACTTGGATTATGAGGGACGAGCTGATGGACGCTCCATTAAATTGATTCTTTCTCATGTAGCTCCTCTAAAGCTTGTAAGAGCGAACCAACTTGAATATTTTTTTTTGTTCTGTAGTTGTTTTTATCATTTTTTAAAATCGGTTGTTTATTATTTGATACAGGAGAATTGTTTTGTTGATCCTGTACAGTGTGTCAATAACTATATCTGAACATTTTGTTGGTCACACATGCTTGTTATTTCCTGATATTTTTGTTGCAAATGATCTTAAGATGTCTTCACATTGAAGGCTTCCTTCTGTTTCAAAATTTCTTCTGAAATAGCATATGTGGTCCAACATGATGGAGTAGCAAGATTACATGAATCCATTGTTGATTGAAATAGTTTCCAACATTGTTTGCATTTTGTAAATTTGGAGGTTTTGGTGCATGGATCAGCTGAGGCCACGGAACATTTGAAGCAACATTGCTTGAAAGCCTTCTGCCCTCAGGTTTATGCTCCTCAAATTGAAGAGACAATTGATGTTACCTCAGATTTGTGTGCTTATAAGGTATATTCGGTTCTTTTTTATTTTGTCTTTTCTGCTGTTTCTAATAGGGTTAGGTTGATTATCTTATTTCTCTGGCATGTAGGTACAACTTTCTGAGAAGCTGATGAGTAATGTGCTCTTTAAGAAGGTATGATCTTAAACAAAAGACTAGATGTGTACACTGACACACGTCAACTGCATTTTCTGCACTTTTCTCATTGTCAAACACAATTCCAAATTCAGTTGGGAGATTATGAAATAGCTTGGGTTGATGCTGAAGTTGGAAAAACGGAGAGTGGCATGCTGTCTTTACTACCACTCTCGGAGTCAGCACCTCCGCATAAATCTGTCCTTGTTGGTGATCTAAAAATGGCCGATTTCAAGCAGTTTCTTGTCAGCAAGGGTGTCCAGGTATTTCTAATCCAATGTTCCCTTTGTTAAAGAATGGTCTAAAGTCTTATGGCTCCTCTTTTAGGGCCGTATATAAAGCTTGATTATTTATCAACCAAGACCGATGAATCAACTGCTAGATATAGTGATTACAGCCTATGCTTAATAAACCTAGGCAAATGCCTGCTAATCAGTTATCAAAACCATGAACAATTGTAACAGGTTGAATTTGCTGGTGGAGGAGCATTACGCTGCGGAGAATATGTGACGCTGCGTAAAGTTGGGAATACAAGTCAGAAGGTTAGTAATATTACCATATATACTACTCAGCATGCGTTATACGAGTAGAGTGAAGTCTTGTGTGGTTGATGAAGCATTGTTGACGAACTACGTATGCGTAAAATCATGTGGTTTTATAGTCGGATTTTGTGGTGTGAATTCAGGGGGGTGGTTCGGGGACACAGCAAGTTATCATTGAGGGACCTCTATGTGAAGACTATTACAAAATACGAGACTATCTGTGTTCACAATTTTATTTACTCTAGTTTTTGTATAAAGCTCTGTAGATCCTTAGGGTTTACAGCTTACATGTATTATTTTGTAGTTCCTGTTACAACACTGTACTCATTTCTAATTTAGAAGCATCATATATTTGAAGTTTATACTTAGTTCCAAGGAAAGGATTTAGAGGGACAGGGTGATTTGTAAGACATGTTTTCAATTCTTTCACTTCAAGTTCTTTTACATTTTATTTTATATCTCATCAACTTCTGATCAATATACGTATATATAATGGTCCCTCTCCTGCTCAAACATCTTATCCATCCAATCCTATTTCTTTCCAAGACATGATTCTTAAAAACGTCTCTTTTATTGTTTTAGTTGCCATTTCAGCTCTCTTTGTATCAAAAGCTTTCATCAACCCAAACTCTTCACTTTTTAACCAACTTATTGAACTTTTTTCTACGACTTCGTTGTCACCTTTAACTTCCATTTTCATGCCATTTAACATTGTAGGTCGACACCATCATCTTCCTTTTCTTCCACATCGTAAAGACACCAAAAAAGGAAAGTCAGTGAACATCTGCGATGATTTTCCACCTGATATTCCTCCTCCGGATACCAACACTACTACCACCCTTTGTGTCGATCGTCATGGATGTTGCAACTTCACGTCAGTACAAACAGCTGTTGATGCTGTTGGAAATTACAGTCAGAAGAGAACCATTATCTGGATAAATTCTGGCATTTACTAGTAAGTCTGGGTTTTCAAAACTTCCAAAATTTAAAAATTTTTTCTCAGTTGGCTTTGATTTGAGTGGTGCAATGGGTTTTGTTTTAGTGAGAAAGTCATCGTTCTAAAAACGAAACAGAACGTTACGTTTCAAGGACAAGGTTATATAACAACTGCCATTGTTTGGAATGACACTGCCAATTCTTCTCATGGCACATTTTATAGCGCTTCTGTTCAAGTTTTTTCAAACAATTTCATTGCCAGGAATATTAGTTTCATGGTACGTACCAAAACTCTACCAATTTTACGTAAGTTGATGAGATAATATTGGTGTATAGTTGAAGTAGTGTTAGTGAGCAATTTGTAATGGTAGAATGTAGCACCAATTCCTGGACCTGGAGATATGGGGGCTCAAGCAGTGGCAATTAAAGTATCAGGGGATCAATCTGCCTTCTTGGGATGTGGATTTTTTGGAGCACAGGACACTCTTCACGATGATAAGGGTCGCCATTATTTTAAAGACTGTTACATACAAGGTTCCATTGATTTCATCTTCGGTAATGCTAGATCTCTTTATGAGGTAAGTCCAAGTCCATTAATGAAACCTCCTCATTAAAATGTTACCATCATTCATGTTGTTTTGTTGGTTGTGCAGAATTGTGAACTGATTTCCATGGCGAGCCCAGTACCAGTAGGATATAGAGGGATAAATGGAGCAGTAACAGCCCATGGAAGGAACTCGGAAGACGAGAACACTGGCTTTGTATTCGTGTATTGTTCTTTAGGAGGAACTGGAAGGATATGGCTAGGGCGAGCTTGGAGGCCATTTTCTCGAGTAGTTTTTGCTCTCACAACCATGACAGATATTATTGCACCTGAGGGTTGGAATGATTTCAATGATCCTACAAGAGACCAGTATGATTTTCTTCTTTTTTATACGGCTGGATTTTGTTAATATATCAATGTATAATTCTTTTTTTATATAGTTTTTGATTAAAATAATTGCAGGAGTATATATTATGGAGAATACAATTGCACAGGTCCAGGAGCCAACATGACTCTGAGGGCACCTTTTGTTCAAAGACTCAATGAAACTGAAGCTTCTATATTTCTTAACCAATCATTTATTGATGGAGATCAATGGTTGAAACCTTTCCTTACCTCCTCCCCCTGATTTCTCTTTCTTTTATTGTAAACTAGTTTTATGCCTGTGCTATGCCCCACAATTTGTAAATTAAATAATTAATATTAATAATTTATTATAAAAATAGGCAATTTGTTTTGTCTCTCTATTTATTGAAGTGTATATTTAAATTGATGAACATTTATGAATAATTAGGGATTACAATATGTAACTACCCAACAGATACCAGCTCAATCCGCATTCCGTCAAATTCTAGTTTTACCACTATTAGTATGTCACTTTCTATATATACTACCTCAGAAAATATTTGTCAATAATATCACTTAATATAATTTTATTTTCACGAATTCTAGAATATAAAAAAATAAATATTATTTAAGTGATTTATGTCTCAGTTGTTAGGTCTTGGTTCAGATGGTTGAAAGGTTGTTTACTTTGTAAGAGGTTCAAGGTATGTGCTCATATAGATGTTCGGACAACGAGAAAGAATTGTGCACAGATTTGCAGTTGTGCACAGATTTGCATTTGTATACAAACGATATTACAATACAAAGGTCAAACTAACTTAATCATTTAAAAACCTTGTCTTACAAAATCATTCACGTTTATTAAATCTGTGCTCGAATCCTCCTCGTGACAATTCTGCTATACCTGCACAACATGTAAACAATTAAAAGGGGTGAGTATATTTACATACTTAGTAAGGATAAACAAGTGTTGCTGTTTAAATGAAGTGCAGGAAAAATTTGCAAACAGCACGGGGCGTGCTGATAAACACAGGGTCGTGCTCATCTTGAATTACCAGAGGACATGTCGTGTCGTGTTGAACATGAACTGTGCTTACTATACATTTTCCCAAGTGGAACGGTCATGCCTTAATGACCTCGAGGGCGTGCTCGTTCTGTTTTCCCAGATTACTCAACAACACGATAGCGTGCTGGTAAGCACGACGAGCGTGCTAAAATTCTGCTTTTACCTTTCCCATTCTGTTTTGGTTCTATGTCCATATAAGTTAGGTGCTTTGATTAACATGCATATCCAGCATAATAGATGTACCATATCTACAGTATAATAACATCAAACTAATATACAAAAGTCAAATAAGAAATCAAAACACATTTGCATACTTGTATCAAACCATACCATATACATCATAAGCATATGTACGTCATTCCAAATCAATATCAATATCAGCATTCATAAATCACAAAGCAATAAGCAATGATGCTTATTATGAATGCGAATCCAGTGCATATGAATGTCTATGCATTCACATGCAAAATGCCCCGGGGGTCTCTTTTTTTTCTCTTTTCTTTTTTTTTTCTTTTATCCTCGGTCCCAGACCGACATCAGAAGTCCATCCAGAATAATCATCATTCTCAGATTGGCATTGAACCTAGTTCGGCATTGAGCCCAGCTCAAAATAATCCTCAGGCCCAGCCTAGGAGATCGGCCCAGTGTCACTCAATCATGCAACACAATGAATAGCATTCATATGACCCATCACAATTGTATACAAATGTATGCTCGTCAAGCAAATCCATGCTTATATCAATTATCAATATACAAAGCAATCACATGCTTTCAATAACCAATCAAATATCAACATAATATCAATAAGGCATATAGCCATAAGAGCATATCAAAGCAATCAAATAAGTTCATAAAATCAATATGAACATCAAGGCAAGTATAATCATCATGCCAAATCAAACTCATCATAAACATGCTCATATTAATCAATCATATCAAGTATATCAAGAAGATTCATATCATTCAAACTAAAATATATTCCTAAGAATATATTACCCATATGAGCATTCTTATCAATTTATTTCTTTAAGCTTTCAAGCATATAAACATTAAACACATATGTTCCTAAGAATATTTATGTACTGAACTTATCATTTGTAAGCAATTTCAATAAGCGCATTAATTAGATTATGTACTTTTAAAACACAAATTAGTCTCTTTAAGACATAACATCATATGTCATAACATATGATAATCATTCTATTCAATCCAAAATGTTGTAAGTCTTTCATTCCATACATGCTAAAGTATAAGCATACCATCATTTTACATACTAATTAATGTTCCACAATTTCATACCTTTCAATATGTATATACTTATACTCTCAATCACTCAAAAGCATAAACATACTTTTAGTAAGTGTAGGACACTCACCTCGACTCCGTAAAATCGGCAATAAACCAAACTCTTATCCAAAGCTCCATAATGAATTTCCTATCACAAATTTCCCCATATAATTACATTCTCTAATTTCACCTATGAATTGTCACAAATTCTGATTGGATCATCTTACAGTATATATTTTAAGCTCTATGACCTCTATAACAACTATGCTTAATTCAATAATTCATCCATATTCTTTCATCTAAAATCTCAACATTTAAATCCTTTGATATTCACAACACTGTCACGATAGACACAACAGATCAAGAACAAGATATTACCTTATCTTTAGCTGTTTCTTTCCATGAAAGGCCATCAACTTTAGCTAAGAATTAATCTTCCATCACTCTCTATGGTTCCTTCAGTTAGTCTCTCCTTTTCGGTGAGTGTTCTATAAGTTTTTGTAAGAAATGATGTTTTCAAATCGAGCACCGCTTTTTAATTCAACCTGCCATGACATTGGCACAGTTCATGCCATTAGATCGTGCCCAACACTTTTGGCATGGTCCATGTTTAATCAAGCACGTTTCATGATGATTTCTCTCCATGGCACGCTCCAAATAAAACCAAGCATGAATCTTTCCATTTTGTTCATCCATAGCATAGGCTAATCAGCCAAGCACGACACATGCTTTGCTCCATCACCATGGCATGACCTCATGAAGTCCAAGCACAATTCGTGCTTCTTTTGGTCTTCATGGCATAACTTCATCAGATTAAGCACAACTTGTGCTCATTTGCATGCCAATCGTGCTCATATGTGCAGTTTGACATTCAATGTATTTTTCTTTCAATTTATTTATGTTTTTAATAATATCTCATATTATTTTTATGTTACTAAATTTAGGATGTTACAAAAGTGGCAATCGATCTCCACATGTTTAGTCCTCTCATGGGAGACAAAATTTTTCGACAAGCCTATTGTCGACTGGTTATCACAATACATAACCACAAGAGCTTGTTACTGCACACCAAAGTCTTGAAGTAAAGCAATCAACCAAATCACTTCACAGGTGCAATTGGCTAAAGCTCGATGCTATACTTTTATAGAACTTTGAGCCACAACTGATTGCTTCTTATACTTCCAACTAATAAGTGCTTCACCCAACTAAATACAAAATCAACTTATAGATATTTGAGTATCACTATAGCTTGCCCAATCATTGTCAATAAAGGTTTGCATAACCATATTTGACTTTGATAGAAACAATAATCCTTGCTCAACATTCTATTTCAAGTATCTTAGTACTATATGTCCTGCTTGCAAATATGCTAGTTGAGATACTTCCATAAATTATAACAGTACATGAGCCACAAAACTAATATCTGGATGCATAAACATCAAGTACATCAACTTTCCCATAAGCTTTTTAAGCTACGCAACATTAACACAAGGTGTGTCCATATCCCTCTTAACTTTCTTATTCACTTACATTGAAGCATTGAAGTCTCCACTAGTTTGCCAGCCAAATAACCAAAATCCTTCAGCAAATTTAGAATATACTTTTGCTGATTCAATACAATCCCAGTTATAGACCTATTGATTTCCAAATTAAGAAAATACCTTGGCTTATCGAGATCATGAAGCTTAAATTGTGATGGCAGAAATTGCTTAAACTCAGAAGGCATAGCCTATGACTTAAAACCAAGCAAAATATCATCGATATAAACAAAATATCATCGATATAAACAAGGAAAGATAGAGATTTGCCTTGTTCAGTCTTGTAGAATAAAGAGTAATTTGATTTTGATTGTATGAAGCCTTGATTTAATAATGCATTATTCAGTTTTAAATTCCATTGTCGAGATGCTTGTTTAAATAGTAAAGAGACTTTTGTAACTTCAAGACTATTTTAGAACCAGCCAAGCACTCCTCCTTAACATTATATCCCATAGGTAAATCCATAAACACATCCTCCTCAAGATCTCTATTCATGAATGCATTACTGATATCCAACTGCTCCAAACACCAATTCAAAGGTGCAACAAGAGCGAAGAATGTCCTGATAGTAGTTTGCTTGGCCACTAGACTAAAAGTCTTGGAAAAATTGAAGCTAGCCACTTGGCTATAACCATTAACGACTAATCTTGCTTTGCAGTGCTCTACTATCCCATCTAAATTTAACTTCCACTTGCAACCCACTGTATGCTGCTTGTTGGGAACTCTCACTTCTATCCATGTTCCATTATCAATACGGGATGCAAGTTTAGTCTGTATTGCCTCTTACCAACACAAGTGCTTAATAGCTACATCATAGCTTTTAAGCTCAAAATAAGTGGACACTGGTGCTACTAATACTATGGAACCATCTTGAACATGATTTGGTAACAAGAAATCTTTGATAGGATATTTAGTGACTAAATTAGCATAAGGAAGAGGCTGAAACATATGACAATCATGTGGACAACTATGTGGTCTCTTTCGTTTATCACTTCTGCGCAAAGGCATCATAGATTGTTGTTCATGCACATAAGGAAGCACAACTAGTTTTGCTATATCCACAGACACAGGATTAACATGATCATAAAAAAATAGGAACCCTTATGAACCGTGGCTGAGGAAATAAAATAGAAGCTTTATTAAATGACTCATGAAATGGAAAAATGTGTTCATGAAATGAAACATCACGTGATACAAAGACCTGATGTGACTCAACATCAGAAAGCTTATAACCTTTCATATTAGGAGGATACCCTAAGAATACACATTTCCTAGCTAAAGGATCAAACTTTGTTCAATGTGGGGACAAAGTTGAAGCAAAAGATAGCGAACCGAATGCGCATAAGTGATCATAGAATGGTTTAATACCAAACAACATTTCATATGGAGTTCTACTATTTAACACAGGATTTGGAGTTCTATTAATAAGATAAGTGGAAGTTAAGATTGCGCCCCCCCCCCCCCAAAATTTAATGGCAGATATGCCTGAATTAATAAAGACCTACCAATAACCAACAAGTATTGGTGTTTCCTCTCCACAATAGCTTTTTTTTGCAGTTTCCACACACAACAGTTGATGTACAATCCCAATTTTTTGAAAGACAGATTTGAGACTGAATTCAAACTTATTGTCACTCCTTATATATCTAATTTTCTGTTCAAAATGTGTTTTGACATGTGAAAATTGGGCACTAACTATGAAAATTATGTTTTTTGTTTCATAAGGAATGTCCAAGTAACTCAAGAATAATCATCGACAATGGTGAGAAAATAATGACAACCAGATATAAAGGCAGCAAAATATGGCCCCCAAATGTCTATGTGTATTAGATCAAAAGGCTATTTAGAATTCTTTACATGAGCAAGAAAAGGCAACCTCTTATGTTTTGCCAAATGACAAATCTCAAAACCCAAAGAATCATAAAACACTCTCTTATCAAACAAAGCTATTTATTTTATTCTCTTATTTGAAATCTGAGCCAATCTACGATTCCATAAATACATGCTATGATTAGAACTAGTATTATAACTAACAGAAACATCAGGATCTATAGAAGAATGTTGATTAAAGAAATACAACCCTCTTTGAATGTTAGACGATCCAATTTTGATCTTAGAAATTTGATCCTGAATGACACACTTATTAGAGAAGAATTCAACAAAATATCAATCAAATGCAACTAACTTACTGAATGATAGGAGATTAAATTTAAAACTAGGAACCAACAATGCATGATCAATCAATAAACTAAGAAGGACACACACTGAACCTATGTGTGACTTCTAATCATGAACCATTAGGAAGATATGCAAACTAATCAGACATAGACATATAAGACACAAACATATGTTGTGAACACACTATATGATCTAAAGTTCTAGTATCTTTTATCTAAACAAAATCACTCAAACTAGGAACAAAATTAGTTGTACACATTAGATTGATGAGTGTGTTAAGAAAACCTATAGCTGATATAGATGTTGTTGTATTATTATGACCTTAGGTAATGATGAACCTGTTTTAATAGTATCTGTGACATTTCTAAAATGTATTTTCTGTAATTGAGAATGCAACTCCTTCACCTGTTGCACTAACTCATAATGTGAAATAACATCATATCCATTAACATCCTAATTTAAAACTATAGAACTCTAGTCTTCTTCACGCTCAACACTTCCAACTACATGATTAACTCATGACTTTCCTCGAAAATTCTGATCATTAAGAAAACCTATCAACTTGTAATAGGAATCCTTTCAGTGTCTAATTTTTTTTGCAATACGAACAAGTAGCATTCAGATTATAAGGAAGCTTCCTATTGAACATACACTGTACAACCTGGCATACATATTCGGTATTGGATCTGAGATCTTTGACAACACTGAATGTTGCATTTCTTCACACAAGGCCATATTAAAAGCATCATCAAGGCTGGGAACTAGTTTTATACAAATTATCTGTGTTTTTATGTCTAAATAAACATCACTCAAGCCATTAAGGAACTTAAACAAATATTCTTTCTCCTGTGCTTCTATTGTTGGGTTTTCTACACTTCTAAATTACTATGGCAGCAAAAACACAAGTCAAGAGCACACCACAACAAGATGTAACAACATACAAGGCCTAAAGACTAAGACTAGCTACAAAAGATTAAATCTTTAATGAGAAGGATTGATGTTTACCTCTCCTCCTTGGAAAAAATGTGGAAGAATTAATTTCTTGATTCTTGAAAGGAGGCTACGACACTGGAGAGAGAGAGAGAGAGTAGACGTGTAGGTTATATTTTGGTGATTAGGGTTTTAAAAGATTTTTTCTCTTCTTTTAAATGTGTTAGTCAAAATTTTAATTCAACTAGGATTAGGATTAGTTGTTTTAATATGAAATCAAATAATCCCAATATCTCTCCTTATCCATGTCGAATTTTAGGAGATAATTAGGAGATTTTATTCTCCTTTTTCTCTCTCATCTATCTTATCTTCAAAGAAGATATTTCTCCTTTATTTTCTCCTTATCTTATCTTATCATGTCCTAAATTAAGACATCATAATCCACATGATTACTGTTGTCTTAAAAGCATGCATAAGTTTCCAAAATTTAGCTTTCATCCAGTTTAGGCCCAATTACCAAAATTAGTCCAATTGCCCGATCGACCCAATAGCCAAATTTGACCTAAAGTGAAATTCTAAAAATGTCCTTTTTGGTTTTCTTTTGCCCGTGTGCGATGTGTAGGAATATTTAATGATGGTAGTGAATTTAATAATTCATAATCATAGGAAGTCTCTAGTAAGACAATATGACCATCCAAAATTAAATAATTGATGAGCGATGTCAACAACCCTACTACAATTCAAATTCTTCTTTTGACATCCGATCATGATTTACATAAGTTATGTCTCAAACATCCTTATTTAGTGCTAAATAACTTTCTTGATCTTTATGACAAGATTGATAAGTTTGAATGAATGATCTGATCATTCCATTCGGGTGTAGCCACACTCTTTCCAATCTTGCCTATCAAGCCGCCAATGATATCATCTCTCACTTTTATGAAAGGGTCAATCCCTTCACTTCACTCATGATTTAACTTATAGTCCATAACATACCCAACCATACCCATACTTGTCAATCTTTTACAGTCACATTAGGCATATGTCAAGGTACACTAGAAATCACAATAAAGACATAGTGATTTCAGGTCTAAGGACAGATATTTGACATTGTAAATAGTAATCACTCTCCAAATACAATGTCCCAAGTTGTGCCTATGAGCTTTGTTAGACATCCTATATCTATGACCCGTAGAACATGATCACCTACAAAGGTCATACTAGGCTTAGTTCACTTCCATTCCCATGGAAATAAGTGACTAGAAATATTTAGAATGTTAATCTCAGAACTTCCAGGTTCTACTATCAAGGCCCTCAACCTTGATACCTCAAGTGTTTAATCAACATTCTTGAATAGTTTTATCATACACATAGCATAGGTCAATGCATGAATTGATAAAATGATGCCTCATAATTTTATTAATCCAAAATAAAAGGTACATATAATGTATTGGACTAGGACTTGCACTAACATCTATTAACCTGTCAAAACAAGCATTATTACATCTTCTACAAGCACAATGAGCCAAAGGCCTATAAATCTTGAGCTCTTCCTAAACTATATTTAATTCACTAAAATACTCATCCACAGATCTATGACCCTGAGTTATCAGACATAACCTCTGTTGTAACCTACTAATCTTCACATTGTTCGGTTGTTCATAACACCTCTTCAACACTTCCCAAATATGTATTGCAGATGTTATGAAATAAATTTGAGATGCTACAGAGGGTGAGATTGATTTCATCGACCAAGCTACCACCAAATTGTTACACCTTATCCAAGCAGGAAACAAAACATCATCTAGAGCTGGAGTTGGAGTAGATCCATCAATAAAACCTGATTTATTCCTTATAGACAACACTAATTGAAATGCATGACTCCAAAAGGCATGGTTTTGATTTTTCAACTTTGGAATAATAACCACAGATGTGTGGTTGTCACTATGATGGAGATAATATGGGGAATGTGGATCATCAAACAGAAGCAACCTTGATGTAGTTCCCATTGAAACAGATTTAAAAGGAAGAAATGAAAATGAAAATGTCCCGCTCTGATACCATAATAAGTTTGAAAACAGATAAGAGAGGGAGAGACTATTGAGTGAAATTGGATGCTTTCGATTTTAGTTAGTTACAAACAAATACAACAGAAATGATGATTGATTAACACCACACATCAGGTGTGTGTGTGCTACTACTCGAACCAATCCAACTCCATGCCTCATGCCACATAAGCAATAAGCACAATCCGAATCTGTTCCTCGATCATTTGATTTCTCCACCCTATGTTCAAATGAATCACAGCACCACTACCGTGACAACTCATGCCGTGAGGAGAGAATACTGCATTACAAAGAAACGACATTGGAGAGATGATATTTCCCAATCTTCACCTATGCTTTTCCATAGAAAAAATTTCTCATCATTTCCTCTTATTGTCACCAAAGAAACTCACACAAAAGCTCATTGTTATAGGTTTTACTTGTGATAGAATTCGTCGGAAATAATTCGTCAAAAATGATGATTTTTCTTCTGGTGGCGATGCTGAAAGTTGTTAAACAATTTAGATATTTAGTATAACTGATTCTTAACTGGGCAACCCATATTGCATGCTCTGTTCCAATTCTTTTTTTTTTTTTCAAGGAAAACATATGGGGAACATATGTATCTAAGTCCAACCAATTCCGTGCATAATTGTTATGGTCTCCTAATCAACTTCAAATTCAAATTAAATAAGACGGCTAGAGCACATCTCAATATATTTTTTACAGTAATCCCTGTCTTTATTCAACTACATTTGTAAGCTATTGGAACTGCCGGACTAACATAATCCCAAAATTTGAGATGCATACTTTGGAAGTATATTTTCATATGAACATTTTCAGTGTGTGCGTTTCATGAATATTATATGTGCATAAGTAGCAAAACTCAATTTTTAGTATCATTGTATATTTGCTTGTATTAGTACAAACTCATGTGCGATAACTGAAGCTATTAGTATACACAACTCATATATTACTTTTAACATATATGGTAACCTACTCCTACTCACCTTTGTTGATTTTGTTTAGAATAGCCAAGTTGTTGGATCAATAACATCAAAATCCCATAACTCATAGTCTATCTCCCCTTCGCTTCTCGATCCATTGATGTACCTGTTTAGTCTCTCCCTCACCTTTGCTGCTCCAAATCCAACCATATATTCCTTCATCTGCACAACCAATATAAACAAACTGTTGCGTATTCGGATGCCTTAGGCCATAAGAAAAAAGGACTGATAAATATTAAGTACCTGGCCATGCACTACCACGAAAATTGAGTTTCCAACGTCTGATAGACTGGCATTAACAACTTCAATACCTTCTTCATGAAGAATCCGAATAACCTCTTTGAACATGGTCTGAGAATTTAGCCCTGTTACCACCACCACTTCAAGATCTGAACCTACTTCCTTTATCTCAAGCTGGGGAGATCTTGACCTTGATGTGGACTCCTCACAATTCATGTAATTAAACACCCTTTTCCTTCCTTTTAAGCTCTCATTTCTTTCGTTTAATTTCTTCAGCCTAGCTTCCAGACTTTTAATATGGTTTATTGCCTCATTTACTTGATCAGGAAGAGGTAGTGTTTCCTGAATCCGAATTAAACAGCATTGTTTTGTTAGAATCATGATTTATCACTAAAGCGATCTTAATAATAATGAGAGTTACGAATACCAAGATGTTGTGATTTGGGAGGAGAGAGTTGAGTTTGGAGAAGAGATCCTTCATTTGATTCCTCCTGTTCTTCTCAATGACTTTTCTCTCAACTTTAGTTGATGAAGAAGATGGATTAAACTCCATTGTTTTTCCTTGAATGTTTCCCAGCATTACTTTTATGAGAATGTAGTGTGAATTCATGTCAGTTTTTTCATGGTCCCTTTATATATATGTATGAAAAGTAAATGGAGACAAGGAAGCAACAAAAAAAAGATGAGAAGTGCGTAAGCGCATGATGGAAGAGATGATAACGCAATAGGAAGACGTGAGCAAGAGGACGTCAATGGCATACATCAACAGCTGCCAATTTAGAATAAGTTGTCCTTTCAGTGCACATTAAATAGTCTTGACTTTTGAAACTAATGGATCTGTCACTGAGATTGACCTCAATGGGAGAATTAGAAAAAAAAAATGTAACATACTGAAAATAAAATAAAATACAATAAAAATATGTATAAATATGTATAAATTTTTTGTGATAATGAAAATAAATAATTGTTAAAAATTAAATGAAGGAGAGTTTATGATAATTATATTTAGGTTATGATTTCCGAAAATTTTGAAATTGAAAAGTTATTTGGAGTCGTAATAAAATAAATTACGAAACAAATTAGACTCAACACGAAAAGGAATATTTCTTTTCCACCAAATCCCCCACATAGCCGACCACATCACTCCACTCCCACAAATTATGCCAAAACCTCCCCCACCATTACTTCTTTCTTCATTTTCTTCCTTCTTCAACCGTATCCTTCTTCTTCCTCTTTCAATTTTCAATTTTCAAAACACAAACCATTCATTCTTAGCTAGCATTTG